>JASDQU010435671.1:61729-71882 GCA_032191745.1 Picea mariana
CAATCTCAACATCCCCTTTTAGATTCTCTTTCTCTCAACGTCTTGTTGTTCGATCTGGCATTGTTTTGACACATCTTTTGAAAATCTCATATACTCAATCTCATCATGTTCCAACCAACCAACAACAGAACCATTTGTTGTTTTTCTATTCTTCTATACTCTTCTACTTAGGATTGTTTATCATTTATCCTGATTCTATCTTACTGTCATAGATTGATATCGGTTCAGATTTGATAGCTCCCAACAAAATCCCTCTAAATCTATCAGCCAGAAGGAAACGAGGTACATAGGGTGTATTGCGTAGTATAGTAGACCAAAAGGAAACGAGGTACATAGGGTGTATTGCGTAGTATCACCCGAGAGAGATCTATGGTTGATTGCAATACTCAGGTGTTTGCAACTTGGGAATGAGTGGAGATCTATGGTTGTATCTTGTAATCTTTATTTATTCAGTCTAACATCTGATTATAGAAGTCATTTTATTCATGCATGTGGAATACTAGATTCAACAAGTTAATTCATTCATCTAACATTCACCACTTAACAACAATAAAGACACATACATTCATTCACATAACACAGGTGTTACCATGGTTCACCCCCTCCTAGGATACATCCACAAAGATCTGGCTCTCAAGCTCTTTATTATGGTTCAGTAATCTGTCACGCCGCGCGTGTTTAAAATCTTAGATATTACTCTCTTCAACAGGCTCCTCAATCCCTGTGAGGCTGACTAGCTTGCACCAGGCTCCTTGGCCTGTGATCTAACCCTCGATATCGAGTCGCTCACTGCTTCCCTAGCTCACCATAATACTAAGTAGTACAATTCTTACAACTCTCTGCCATCTGTTCTCTGCTCTCATCCTCTCTTTCTTCTTTCTTTCTTGCTCGGTCATCTCACGCCTCTTTTTCATCTAAGTATTACCTACTTATATTCTTGTCTCATCAACTATTACAATACATTACAAAACCCTAACCCTAGAGTCATTAGGTCTTCCTTGCATGCGTGTCTCACCTGCTTCCCTCACACATGTTGTTTTTCCTTCTAGCTATCATTTCCTCCTTTCATGCTTCTCTTCCGAAAAATAGCCTTTTCTCCTGACTAGGTCTGCATCCAACACCTAACCATTTTTTATCCATTTGACCTCCATTCTTCTCCAGATAAACCCCAGATTTGACCARAAGGCATGGGAAAGGTTYGCTCRACTAGTTTTAGCAGGCATTCATGCAATGACAGATGGAAAGTGGAAATATTGACACTTGGGAGAGGAATATTGGCTAGATTTTTTCCCAGTTTGGAAACATCAAGGCAAATTCTTCATGCATGCGACTATATATGAAAAATTCTTCCACAATTGACAGGTTGATCACTCCATTGCAGGAGCATTACTACTCTCTCATTCTATTCTATGTCTCATTCTAGCTTCAGATTCTCAGTTTCTTGGAGATCATTGTAACAGTTCTTGGCTTTCCTCTGTGATGGAACCATTCATTTAAGTTGACATAAATAAAGAGTTTTATGTTTTTATTTTGGCCTAGTTTCTTGTCATTGCATTGGATTTCTAATTAATTGCAGGTGTTTGAAGTTCATCCTTCACGGGGGGTCGATTTGACACGTTTGAAACATTCTTCCTACTTGATTTATTGTTTTTTTTCATTCTAATGGTTCACTCTGCTTAGGGTTTTCCACCAAAATTCATCTAAAATTAAATTTTATGCAAGTTTTGGGTGAGATTATCTAACCCTCATCCAAAAACCATCTTGTGATTTTGTATTTTTATTTTACAGGTCAAATCTCATCCATCAAGCAACATGCCCTAGGGTAGCCTTCCTGTGGTTGGCATGCACTAGCTAAAAATGAGAGGGGTGACATCAATTGTGACCTTAGGATCCACCCCTAAATTAAGCCTAGTTTGTTTCCCTCAATATACAACCGACCTAAACCCTAGAGTGTCAAGTTTAGCCTTAACAAGTATATTATTAGATATGTTGTGACAAACTATTCTACTGGAATATCCACAACAATTTACAGATCATGTATTGGTGTAACTAGTCTTGATAGTTGTAAATTAGACTTTTTCTTCTTCTTTCTACTGTTGAAATGAGCATATTCAATGAATTATCCTCACTCCAAAAATTTCAGTTAACAAAATTTTTCAAACATTGATTGCATGAAAATGCCCCATATAATAATTGGCCCACTATACTCTTTAAAGATTGTTGATGTTGTGTTTTTCACCAAGTTGTAATAATTAGAGACAACTTCATGGCCAAAAGTTCAATCTTTCATTAACATTAAAATAAATTTATAATACATTAAACCATACATTAAATGTTTCAACATCAATCTTCTTTTTTATAATTAGATCAATTTATTCAACTTATAAAAGTTCTAATTACAAAGTTTCATTACCATATTCATTCATGGGTGGATAGAGAATGTTTTTTTTGTAAGAATTAAAGAATCAAAATGTCATTCAAATCACTGCCACTATGACACTAACTCATTCAAAGAATTTATGAGGATATTTTCTATTTAATTTGGTCTGTAAGAAATTTGACAAGAGCCTGAATCCATTTTTACATTCAAAAATATAATTTAAATAACAAAAAATTTTGATTTCGTACAAATTTATGTCTACCTAAGTCGAACCAAAAATTCGAACAAAACTTAAAACAATTAAACTAAACCATTGTGAAAATTGTCAACAGTACAATGTTCACAATGAAACTAGGAAAAATTAATTTATGTGGTTAATCTAAAGAGACTTGCTTCTAAAAAACAATGAAACTTGCCGACACATTGCCAATCATGAAGTGATATGTCATAAACCCAAAGACTACATACCATCAAGTTCCAATGAAGTAACAACAAGAAATCCCTATGTCCAGTGATATAGATTTCGCTAATGGTAATAGGGGGAAGTTGAATGAGTTCTGCCACTTTCCAAACGCTTTCCTTCCTATAGAACTTCCAAAGCTCMCAAATCATGTTGTCGTCCTCTCTAAAAGTTTTTATTATCACACATAGCTTCCTTTTATGTTCTGCAATACACACAAACTATTCCTTATCCAACATCTTTGAAGGGAACAAAATTGATTATGTCCATGAATCTTCTTCCACATCAAACACCAGCACCAYCGTTTARTCCGTGAACCAACACAGGAAATTCTCTTGTAGRAGGAATGGAGTAACGACAGTAAAATAATAAATAGGACATATTATATTCAATTCTGGTATCTTCTTCCACGTTCCTACTTGGAAGTTGTAAACAAAACTAGTTAATCTACCATCAAATGCTTTTTCCCTGCTAGTCGATAACCACAAGATGAGTCTTCACACGTGGTTTCTTGATCATAGGCGATTCCTATACAAAATGCCCAGCATTCACCCATATCAGGTGTCACCAATGTTATGTGCTTGTGGGGAAACAGAGGGTTATACATGAAGAACACAGAAGAAAAAGGTACCTCGACTCTTTCTAAACAAGGTGCCTAAAAACAGATGAATCCATCATTGTAAGTCGAGGAGTGACACTTAGATCACCGCAGATCATAAGCCCTAAACAGGATTTTCCACTTGGGCATGAGAAGCCTTCGTTCCTCCCAAATAAGGGACCTGAAAACCCTGTCGTAATTTCTTGTGTAGTAAATCGATATCCATGCCCACTACTGTTGTTTGTTGGGTTTCTCCCACCACTGGTGTGGGGCTCGCTGGTTCCATATTAGGTGAAAGGATTTCATCCAAGTTGACGAATTCAATAGTTTGTGGTGGTTCATATTTGCTTCCCTGTGGCTGTTGAGGTTCTATAAGGTTGCTTCGAGGTCATCTGTAGGCCTGGCTCGAGGCTCCTAGCTTGAGGTGGTGCCATGGTAGTAAAAATTGTCTTCGCCAATATTAGTTCATTCTGTAACTCCTACAAACTCGCTCTATGATTTTCTCAATTTCAAAATAACCCTTCTGATACCCACGTGATTACCTTATATAGGAATCGTGTGAAACTTCTCGGAGAAGTTACCCAAGTTTTGTTTTGAATGAACTGGCACTTCCTGCATACCTGCCATTGAATTCCCTTAACATCGCCAGTTTGTGTGATTAATGCGACATCCCATCAATCGTTCTTCACATTCAATTTTGATAGACGTCATCAATTGGCACCTATTTCTTGTACCCGCCATTTTCGTAATTTCCGCCTTTTTCTGACCATTGGTGTTTTCTAGTGCACATGATGTTGTTTGGCCAATGTGCATGGACATTTTATTTTTGTTGCACTACATCTTCTTTCACTGGTTGTTGTCTTTTGATGTCTGGGCACGGTAACCCCTCTATTTTTTTTAAGTTCTAGGAGGTCGACTGTCCCTATACAGCTTCACTCGACTCCCATTAATCATTCCTCTAAGCTTTGTTCATCCCAATTCCTTCAACTATAAAATTCCCCCATCTGTGATAGTCTTTACTTAATATGGTTCTGGGTGCTGAAGAGATTTACTGTCATACACAAAGATTAGGTCTCCCTCCTTGAAATTTTTCCTCTTGATATGTCTATCATGCCAGGATTTGTCCCTTTCTTTCTGTACTTCTTGGTGAAACCCTGCTAGGATCCTATATTATTCCATGATCATTAGCTTACTTAGATTTTCTTGTATTTCTCCTTCCTATGTCATGTTTGTAATTGTTGCTACATGCAAACTAGTACCAAAACATCTAATGGCACCACTGCCTCTTTTCCATACACCAATCTGAATGGTGTCTTACCTGTCAATTACTTGCATGTGGTCCTGTATGCCTACAGTATTGTTGGTATCTTCAAGTCCCAATCTTCCCTATTAACATTGCAGATCTTTGTCAGTGCATTTTTGAGGATCTTATTAAAGGCTTCCACTGTTCCATTTTCTTGAGGATGATATGGTGTACTCTTTTAATGATAAAATTAAAACTCCTTAGTCATAACCCTAATAGTGTTGTTAATGAAGTGAGTGCCTTGGTCACTCATCAAAATCCTTGGGCATCCAAATATAGTGATCACTTGCTCAAGAAAGAAGTGTGTTCATATATATGCACTGCAATATTTTACTGGTGTTTCTTGTCCCCATATTGTTAAGTATTATGTCGCAATAATGGTGTACCTCACTCCTGACCTTTTTGTTGGTGGTTTAATTGGTCCCACAAAATCTATTTCCCATTTTTCAAATAACTGCAAGGTTACTTGTGGCTTCAGGGGCATCTCATCCCATCTATTCGGTTTACCAACTTGCTAACATACATCACATCTCTAGAAATAGTCCTCTGAGTCTCTGTGAATAGTCGGCCACCATAGTCCTACACACAATACCTTCTACACGGTATCTTTGCCTACATAATGGCCTCTTGTTATTCCCTCATGGGATTTTGCTATAATCCTAGTTCTTTCATGTTCTAGTACACATCTTATCAAGATGTTGTCTCCACCCATATTTTATAAGTGTCCTACAATCAATTGATAGTCTGCATCCCTAACTACCAGATTTTTATTTTGTGAGGTGTTGAATTCTTGTGGCGCAATCCTGGTACTCAACTATTGAATGATGTCTGCAAAATATTCATCAGCTACTTGGACTGAAATTAACTGTGCAATGGGAAAGTTGTCCTCAAGATTCGTAGGTTCCTCTCCATTCATTGTCCTTGATAGGTGATCAGGTTCTGCATTCAACTTCTCTAGTTTGACTATCACTTCGAAGTCAAATTCCTAGAACAACAATAACCATCTACAAATTCTCCCCCCTAACACTGGCTTGTTGACGAGGTATTTAAGAGATGAATGTTTTGTAAACATGTTGAAATGTTTTCCTAATACATAATCTATGAACTTCTGAAGCGCATAGACCATAACTAAGCCTTCTCTCTCTATGGTATTGTAATCTTGCTCTGATTCTGGCAGTTTTCTGCTAGCAAATTCTATAGGATGGTCCAATTCTCCTGCTCCTGGCTCTGCTAGAGTAGCTCTAAGTATTATGGATGATGCATCTACATGCACATGGAATGTATTTTCCCAATCTGGGAATACTATTATTGGTGCAGTTACCATCTTCTATTTCACAGTGTCCAATCCTCGCTAACAGTCCTCATTCCACTGAAACTTGTCGTCTTCTTTTAACAATTTATCCATTGGCGCAGTGATCTACACATATCTTTTTATAAATTTGATGTAGTATCTTGTGTGTCCCAATGTTTCTCTTAACTAACGTATTGATTATTTTGGTGGTAGATTAAGAATTACGACAATCTTGTTCAGGATCTACCAGCAAGCCTTGTTTGCATACTATATGGCCCAATAGTATCCCAAAGGGTGTTATGAAGATGCACTTCTTAATATTTAATGATACATGACATTGTTTTCATCTTTCTAACATCAGCCTCAACACCTATACATGGTCTTTCAACAAACTATAGACTATCCAATCATCCATATATACCTCTAGAAATTGGTGGATGAATTCTTTGAATGCAGCTATGACTACGCTGGAAAATATTATTGGTGCATTCTTCAGTCCAAATGGCATGACTATGTACTGGTAGGATCCACATTCTATGGAAAAAGTGGTCTTGCACCTGTATTCTAGAGCTATCCTGATCTGATGGTAACCTGAGAATCCGTCAATGAATGAATAAGCTTCATGTCCTCCTACGTTCTCCAACACCTCATCTGTGAAAGGAGTAGCGAACAGGTAGTGTAAGCACGCATCATTCAACTTCCTCGGGTCAACACATATCCTTATCCCTTCATTCTTTTTCTCTTGAACTACCATAGGGATTACCCATTCAGATACCTCTATAGGTTCTATGATTTCGGCCTCCAACATCCTACCAATTTCAATTTTAACTTTTTTCTTATATATAGGGTTTAGTCTATATGGCCTCTGTCTGATCGGTCTTGCCTCATATATAATAGGTATATTCATTTCACCTAGCTATCCTGCTATGCATTTCATTTCTGTGAACGTTGTTGGGAACAAATCGTTGTACTCGAGCAGTATCTCTATTATGATTTCCACTATTTGTTCATCCTAGTCATCTCCAATGCTAGCCATTTTGGGATTCTCAACTGTCCCAGTGTTGACTTTCTTCACCTTGATCGGCACAAAAAATACTTGTGATTCCTCAGGTGGTCCTTCCACTTCTCTTTCAACTTCAACTTCTGTAATATGAATGTTTTACAAGTCATATTCATCTGGTGCTTCTTCCTACACATGGTAGCATGATAGTAGTTCCTTTACCGTCTATTTGTTCTACTGTTGTTATTCTGTTAGGATTTCAACTTCCGGTTCTTTAATGAATATCACCCCTCTAATTTGTTTAATTGTTGAGTCTATGTTGGGGTTCTCATGCTCAAATGAGAAAGTGACTGTGAATTTATGGTGTAATATTGTCCAGTTTGTAGTTTCTCTGCACAAATCCTGGTCTCTATACCAGTTTGTTGGATCCCTTCTAATGTGTGAAAAAAATGATGAGGCCATTCCTCTAGTGATATCATCCTCCATAGCATTCTACCTTTCTCCAAGTGTTTTGTTGGTGCCCCCTGTCCATCATATTTATGCATTTTGTTTCTTCCTTGTTCTGCACCAAACCTAATGCATAGTAACCGCTTATATTGGTACCAGTCCTTGATTGTTTCTTTGTGCGCACCCCACCATCTTGTAGGTTTTTCCTTGAGTGCTAAATCCAAGGCTAAGAGCCTTTTATTTTCTAACACTTCATATTCATATCGTGTTAATAATGCTTCTAATTCATTCACCCCATGGAAGATGGGAGGTTCCCTTATCTTTGTACCTACCCATCTTACTACACGGTCTATTCTTGCACATCTTCTTGTGGAGACTTTGTGTAATCTATGTTGCCAATTAACTAAGCTCGTATCTGAGTCTGAAACGTGTGAGGTGTTTCTTCTCCAACTAAGTAACCCAACTAAAATTGGGTTCACATAATCTTCTTGTCGCATGGTTTTTCTGCATAACTGGTTAATTTCCTCCAGGTCTAAGAAACTAGGTTCTACAAACCTTTCCCCTTCTGATGTGTCCAATGGCACAATGAATTTGTATTCTCCTGACTCTATTGTCATCTTCCTCATATTTAATTTGATTATGGCCTGATTTTCAAATGCCTAATCCAAGACAAGCAGTGTTGGATAAGGTGTTGTGACATCCACTATTTCTCTTAGTTCAAAATCGGCTTTAGTGCGCACTCCATCCAGGTATACTATCACCCCTTTTAGTATTCCAATTGGTATAACTCTTTGTTGGTTTGCTATTTTAAGATGACCCGGTGAATAGACTAATGTGGGTTCTCCCATACATTTCCATGTCTTATTGGGTAGAACATTTACTTCAGATCCTAAATCCAATATAATATCTACCATGTTGAAATCTCCAATGTTGGCATTCAATTTTAATTCTCTTCTTGTTCTCCTCCTAGTATGCAGATGATTAACTATTGCTTGTTCTATCTTTCCTTCTGCCTGTATACTTTAACAGAGGATGGATCATTTAGTAGTTTAACACAAAATTGAAAAAAACCCTTAATCATATTTACGTGTCCCAGGGGTTGTGCTTCTTTGGTGTGATTCAGCGATGGATTCATCTCGTATGCTGGTACTTCCTTATCATGTTGCACAGGATGTAAATGGACCTTGAGAAGAGGTCAATGAATGTGAATAACATTCATTTTTTAACGAGCTTGACATAGAAACAAGAACTATGCTCGTAACCTCTGTTTCATTTTTTAACGAGGTTGCCACAGAGATGAAAAAACTATCCTCGTAACTTGTTCATTTTTTAACGAGCTTGAAATCAAAAAACAATGCTCAACACTCTTCTCGATCATGGCTTCCAAGAGGACAATGCTCTGGAAGAACACCATGTCAAAGGAAAAAACTTGGTCATGGATTCAAAGAGATCTTCACTCGATAGAAGAAACACACTCCGAAAGGACACCATGTCGAGGGTCATGATTGGGGTAAGGAGATCAAGCTCTAAAATCTTGATTGAAGAGATCACCATGTCAACTACTGGATCTAAATCATCAGAATTTGAAGTCATGGGAGACAATGCCACATAATTTACATGTGGCAGGGACGATACCATATGCATATAAGAACCATTTGGGGAGGCAATCCAGTCAGTACCGATCAATGAAATTTGATCAATAGTCACAATTCTTCCATCGTGAGGGAAATATATCAAACGAAAAAGAGTGGACACAATAGCTTTCATGGCATAGACATAATCCCTCCCAAGGAGTAAAGAGAAATCCAAAGGGTCTTGGACTACCATGGCGACAATAAAGACAGTTTTCCCTCCCAAAGTTATAGGAAATTGAGGAAGGGTCCCTAAAGGTTGATTGGTTCTTATGTTAAAAGCTAACATATTCTGTATAACCAGGGCAAGCTGAGGACAAACCAAATCTTGCCAAGCAAAAGAGGACAAAATACTAATGGATGCACCTTCATCTATCAACGTTTGATGAACGTCCTGACCACAAACCTGTTTTGTAATATAGAAAGGAATGTGAGAGGGAAGACGAGGTCCAATTAGCACACCCCAATTAAAAAGGATGGCCTCATTACTTGGAGAAGGTTGCATAGGAGAAGGAGGAATACCCCCCGTTATGGTAGAGTTTGTATCAATGAAAAAAACATGGAAAGTATTGGGTTTTCTCTCTGGTGGGAGAGTAGGATCGACTGATGATGAGATCATATCAACCACTTCGGTTGCATTCTCCAAGGGGAGAATGGGGTAGACAGGTGGAAACAGATCGACCATGTAACACCCTGTTTCCCCCAGTTTGTAAATATAACTAGACTGGCCAAGAGCTATGTCAAACTCATAAATGAGAATATGTGATGTAAATGGACCTTGAGAAGAGGTCAATGAATGTGAATAAAATTATGAATTTATTACAGGACTGCTGATGAGGGGATGTGCAGAAAAAGAGACCACGATGGCGGTGGAGGGCACCTGAAAAGGTAGCATTAACTTCCACCGAGAAGGAAATACTGTATTTGGACTCCACTGGCCCGGAGAACCAAAAGCGGCTCACTGGCCCTGAAATTCAATGCCTCGCAGGCTGGTAGGAAGATGGATTGATGAGGGATGGGATGGTGAACCACCCATCCGTAGA
>JASDQU010435671.1:71902-103417 GCA_032191745.1 Picea mariana
ATGAATCCATCATTGTAAGTCGAGGAGTGACACTTAGATCACCGCAGATCATAAGCCCTAAACAGGATTTTCCACTTGGGCATGAGAAGCCTTTGTTCCTCCCAAATAAGGGACTTGAAAACCCTGTCGTAATTTCTTGTGTAGTATATCGATATCCATGCCCACTACTGTTGTTTGTTGGGTTTCTCCCACCACTGGTGTGGGGCTCGCTGGTTCCATATTAGGTGAAAGGATTTCGTCCAAGTTGACGAATTCAATAGTTTTTGGTGGTTCATATTTGCTTCCCTGTGGCTGTTGAGGTTGTATAAGGTTGCTTCGAGGTTGTCTGTAGGCCTGGCTCGAGGCTCCTAGCTTGAGGTGGTCCCATGGTGGTAAAAATTGTCTTCGCCAATATTAGTTCATTCTGTAACTCCTACAAACTCGCTCTATGATTTTCTCAATTTCAAAATAACCCTTCTGATACCCACGTGATTACCTTATATAGGAATCGTGTGAAACTTCTCGGAGAAATTACCCAAGTTTTGTTTTGAATGAACTGGCACTTCCCGCATACCTGCCATTGAATTCCCTTAACATCGCTAGTTTGTGTGATTAATGCGACATCCCATCAATCGTTCTTCACATTCAATTTTGATAGACGTCATCAATTGGCACCTATTTCTTGTACTCACCATTTTCGTAATTTCCGCCTTTTTCTGACCATTGCTGTTTCCTAGTGCACATGATGTTGTTTGGCCAATGTGCATGGACATTTTATTTTTGTTGCACTACATCTTCTTTCACTGGTTGTTGTCTTTTGATGTCTGGGCACGGTAACCCCTCTATTTTTTTTAAGTTCTAGGAGGTTGATTGTCCCTATACAGCTTCACTCGACTCCCATTAATCATTCCTCTAAGCTTTGTTCATCCCAAGTCCTTCAACTGTAAAATTCCCCCATCTGTGATAGTCTTTACTTAATATGGTCCTGGGTGCTAAAGAGATTTACTGTCGTACACCAAGATTAGGTCTCCCTCCTTGAAATTTTTCCTCTTGATATGTCTATCATGCCAGGATTTGTCCCTTTCTTTCTGTACTTCTTGGTGAAACCCTGCTAGTATCCTATATTATTCCATGATCATTAGCTTACATAGATTTTCTTGTATTTCTCCTTCCTATGTCATGTTTGTAATTGTTGCTACTTGCAAACTAGTACCAAAACATCTAATGGCACCACTGCCTCTTTTCCATACACCAATCTGAATGGTGTCTTCCCTGTCAATTGTTTGCATGTGGTACTGTATGCCTACAGTATTGTTGGTATCTTCAAGTCCCAATCTTCCCTATTAACATTGCAGATCTTTGTCAGTGCATTTTTGAGGATCTTATTAAAGGCTTCCACTATTCCATTTTCTTGAGGATGATATGGTGTACTCCTTTGATGATAAAATTAAAACTCCTTAGTCATAACCCTAATAGTGTTGTTAATTAAGTGAGTGCCTTGGTCACTCATCAAAATACTTGGGCATCCAAATATAGTGATCACTTGCTCAAGAAAGAAGTGTGTTCATATATCTACACTGCAATATTTTACTGGTGTTGCTTGTCCCTATATTGTTAAGTATTATGTTGCAATAATGATGTACCTCACTCCTGACCTTTTTGTTGGTGGTTTTATTGGTCCCACAAAATCTATTTCCCATTTTTCAAATAACTGCAAGGTTACTTGTGGCTTCAGGGGAATCTCATCCCATCTATTCGGTTTACCAACTTGCTAACATACATCACATCTCTAGAAATAGTCCTTTGAGTCTCTGTGAATAGTCGACCACCATAGTCCTACACACAATACCTTCTACACGGTAGCTTTGCCTACATAATGGCCTCTTGTTATTCCCTCATGGGCTTTTGCTATAATCCTAGTTCTTTCATGTTCTAGTACACATCTTATCAAGATGTTGTCTGCACCCATATTTTATAAGTGTCCTACAATCAATTGATAGTCTGCACCCCTGACTACCAGATTTTTATTTTGCGAGGTGTTGAATTCTTGTGGCGCAATCCTGGTACTCAACTATTGAATGATGTCTGCAAAATATTCATCAGCTACTTGGACTGAAATTAACTGTGCAATGGGAAAGTTGTCCTCAAGATTTGTAGGTTCCTCTCCATTCATTGTCCTTGATAGGTGATCAGGTTCTGCATTCAACTTCTCTAGTTTGACTATCACTTCGAAGTCAAATTCCTAGAACAACAATAACCATCTACAAATTCTCCCCCTAACACTGGCTTGTTGACGAGGTATTTAAGAGATGAATGGTTTGTAAACATGTTGAAATGTTTTCCTAATACATAATATGTGAACTTCTGAAGCGCATAGACCATAACTAAGCCTTCTCTCTCTGTGGTATTGTAATCTTGCTCTGATTCTGGCAGTTTTCTGCTAGCAAATTCTATAGGATAGTCCAATTCTCCTGCTCCTGGCTCTGCTAGAGTAGCTCTAAGTATTATGGATGATGCATCTACATGCACATGGAATGTATTTTCCCAATATGGGAATACTAGTATTGGTGCAGTTACCATCTTCTATTTCACAGTGTCCAATCCTCGCTAACAGTCCTCATTCCATTGAAACTTGTCGTCTTCTTTTAACAATTTATCCATTGGCGCAGTGATCTACACATATCGTTTTATAAATTTGATGTAGTATCTTGTGTGTCCCAATGTTTCTCTTAACTAACGTATTGATTATTTTGGTGGTAGATTAACAATTACGACAATCTTGTTCAGGATCTACCAGCAAGCCTTGTTTGCATACTATATGGCCCAATAGTATCCCAAAGGGTGTTATGAAGATGCACTTCTTGATATTTAATGATACATGACATTGTTTTCATCTTTCTAACATCAGCCTCAACACATCTACATGGTCTTTCAACAAACTATAGACTATCCAATCATCCATATATACCTCTAGAAATTGGTGGATGAATTCTTTGAATGCAGCTATGACTACGCTGGAAAATATTATTGGTGCATTCTTCAGTCCAAATGGCATGACTATGTACTGGTAGGATCCCCATTCTATGGAAAAAGTGGTCTTGCACTTGTATTCTAGAGCTATCCTAATCTGATGGTAACCTGAGAATCCGTCAATGAATGAATAAGCTTCATGTCCTCCTACGGTCTCCAACACCTCATCTGTGAAAGGAGTAGCGAACAGGTAATGTAAGCACGCATCATTCAACTTCCTCGGGTCAACACATATCCTTATCCCTTCATTATTTTTCTCTTGAACTACCATAGGGCTTACCCATTCAGATACCTCTATAGGTTCTATGATTTCGGCCTCCAACATCCTACCAATTTCAATTTTAACTTTTTTCTTATATATAGGGTTTAGTCTATATGGCCTCTGTCTGATCGGTCTTGCCTCATATCTAATAGGTATATTCATTTCACCTAGCTATCCTGCTATGCATTTCATTTCTGTGAACGTTGTTGGGAACAAATCGTTGTACTCGAGCAATATCTCTATTATGATTTCCACTATTTGTTCATCCTAGTCATCTCCAATGCTGGCCATTTTGGGATTCTCAACTGTCCCAGTGTTGACTTTCTTCACCTTGATCGGCACAAAAAATACTTGTGATTCCTTAGGTGGACCTTCCACTTCTCTTTCAACTTCAACTTCTGTAATATGAATGTTTCACAAGTCATATTCATCTGGTGCTTCTTCCTACACATGGTAGCATGATAGTAGTTCCTTTACCGTCTATTTGTTCTACTGTTGTTATTCTGTTAGGATTTCAACTTCCGGTTGTTTAATGAATATCACCCCTCTAATTTGTTTAAGTGTTGAGTCTATGTTGGGGTTCTCATGCTCAAATGAGAAAGTGACTGTGAATTTATGGTGTAATATTGTCCAGTTTGTAGTTTCTCTACACAATTCCTCGTCTCTATACCAGTTTGTTGGATCCCTTCTAATGTGTGAAAAAAATGATGAGGCCATTCCTCTAGTGATATCATCCTCCATAGCATTCTACCTTTCTCCAAGTGTTCTGTTGGTGCCCCCTGTCCATCATATTTATGCATTTTGTTTCTTCCTTGTTCTGCACCAAACCTAATGCATAGTAACCGCTTATATTGGTACCAGTCCTTGATTGTTTCTTTGTGCACACCCCACCATCTTGTAGGTTTTTCCTTGAGTGCTAAATCCAAGGCTAAGAGCCTTTTATTTTCTAACACTTCATATTCGTATCGTGTTAATAATGCTTCTAATTCATTCACCCCATGGAAGATGGGAGGTTCCCTTATCTTTGTACCTACCCATCTTACTACACGGTCTATTCTTGCACATCTTCTTGTGGAGACTTTGTGTAATCTATGCTGCCAATTATCTAAGCTCGTAGTCTGAAACGCGTGAGGTGGTGCTTCTCCAACTGAGTAACCCAACTAAAATTGGGTTCACATAATCTTCTTGTCGCATGGTTTTTCTGCATAACTGGTTAATTTCCTCCAGGTCTAAGAAACTAGGTTCTACAAACCTTTCCCCTTCTGATGTGTCCAATGGCACAATGAATTTGTATTCTCCTGACTCTAATGTCATCTTCCTCATCTTTAATTTAATTATGGCCTGATTTTCAAATGCCTAATCCAAGCCAAGAAGTGTTGGATAAGGTGTTGTGCCATCCACTATTTCTCTTAGTTCAAAATCGGCTTTAGTGCACACTCCATCCAGGTCTACTATCACCCCTTTTAGTCTTCCAATTGGTATAACTCTTTGTTGGTTTGCTATTTTAAGATGACCCGGTGAATAGCCTAATGTGGGTTCTCCCATACATTTCCATGTCTTATTGGGTAGAACATTTACTTTAGATCCTAAATCCAATATAATATCTACCATGTTGAAATCTCCAATGTTGGCATTCAATTTTAATTCTCTTCTTGTTCTCCTCCTAGTATGCATATGATTAACTATTTCTTGTTCTATATTTCCTTCTGCCTGTATACTTTAACAGAGGATGGATCATTTAGTAGTTTAACACAAAATTGAAAAAAACCCTTAATCATATTTACTTGTCCCAGGGGTTGTGCTTCTTTGGTGTGATTCAACGATGGATTCATCTCGTATGCTGGTACTTCCTTATCGTGTTGCACAGTTGATGTCGATGCAATGTCTGGATTCATGCTGCAGATTCATTGACAAAGTCTATGAGCACATAAAATTTCTCTTGGTGTAGAGTAACAATGGGCATTGCTGCCCTGGATTGTTGACTATATAATCCCCTGGACCCCTGGATGCAAAGAAAACAACAAGTGGGAGAATGCTAGGTAAACATCACCTCCTTCTTTAGTGGAGGTTTTCACCTCCATGGAAGAGGTACTATCAGGTCCCTTTAGTTTTTCAACCTTCTTAGACTTGCAATCTTTCTTATAATACCTTGTTTTACCACACTTCCAGCATTTCCTCAAAGATTTTCCTGGGGACTTAGATCTACCTGTAGATTTATATCTCCATCTCGAAGGCTTACCAGGGTTCCTCTCTTGGGTACGCCCTCTTACAAATAAAGCATCTTTGCTATGACCATCCATGATTTTTCGCCTCATCTCTTCAGATAACAACGATGCGACTACATCCTCATATTTCAATGTAGATTGAGTGGTACTACTTATTGCTACAACCAGACTATCCCAAGAGTCTGGAAAATAACATAACAAAGTAATACACTTATCTTCTTCGGCAATTGTAATATTAACAGATCTAAGTTGACTTACCAGAGTATTAAAGGCATTTAGATGTTCTGTCACAGAATCTCCATCTTCCATCCTAAGATGATACAACGTCTTTCGAAGAAACAACTTGTTTACCAGGGACTTTGATTGATACAAATTCCCTAACTTATCCCATAGTTCCTTGGATGTAGATTCTCCGGAGACATTCAACAACACTGAATCTGCCAGGCAGAGTCGAATGGTACTCCTTGCTCTTCTGTCCAACTTGTCCCAATCTTCCTTCGACATACTAGTAACTGGTGTACTAGTATTTTGTGTACTGGTAGGAGGTGTACCAGTAGCCTGTGTGCTTGTAGATGGTGTACCAATAGGCTGTGTACCAGGATCCACAGCGATCCATTGTTCTTTGTCTACAAGAAGTTCCTCCATCTTGAGCTTCCATAGCTCAAATTTTTTACCATTGAACTTCTCTATATCGACTCTAGATGAGCTCGCCATTCCTCTTACTTTACTCGAATCTCCTCTGCAAAATCTCCCACTGACCCCAGGTTTATCACAGACCCAAGATAAACTTGATCTATCAAGACCGAGCCAAACCCTCAGCAACAAAGGCGTCCCTCTGAAGCCAAAAATGTGCTCTGATACCACATGTAAGTTTTTAAACCTGCAAAGTAAAGCAATGCATATAGATTCTTAAGCAATACAGAAATTAATCAATGGCTCATACACAGAGTACACGGAGATTTTTACCGGAAACCCTCAACCGAGAAAACCTTTCTTATTTTCATTATATCGAATTTCACCATTCTCCATACAATATATACAATGTTTTTAGGTATTCCGTAGATACCAAAACCCTAATCCCTTAATCCGGGATTAATTTATAAATCGGCTAAAAATAGCAAAATCCGCTAAAAATAGCAAAAACCGCCCAAAAAAAAAAATCTAGTTTGTATGGATCGTCAGATGCAGTTGTCGTATCTCACGCACCCACACACACACACACATGCAAAGAATATAACACATACCCAACAATTCTTGTATGGAATATCTTTGTTTCTTTATGTGCATCAAAATGCTTCTTTGGTTCGACATTCTTCTTCACCCATTGATGTTGTGTTGGATCCTATCTTCCTGAGTCGTTTCCTGTCTTAGCTCCTTCCCACGCAACTATGTTGATGTTTCTTCCTTCATCCCTTGCTTCCTTTGAAATCCTCTAAATATTCTAATTGTTTTGATTTCTCTTTTCCTAGATCTTCCTCGGTAGTGTAAGTTTAGTGTCATCATCTGTTGTCTATTTCACTTCCCATATCTTTTCAAAAATAAACAAGTGCTTCTCAGGGTTCTCTGATGCCTCTCCTTTGAATTATGGTAATATGATGGTGAGATCATGCTCTACCATCCTGAATGATGAACTACTACCTCCGCGCAATGTAGATACTTGACTAATGCTTCCTTAACTAGCTCCCCCATTGTTTTCTCTTTGTGTAGATGTACTTCTTGTTGTCTTCCTTCTCCCAAAATTTGGTTTTCTAAATGGTGGTGTTCTTCTTGGTGTATTAGTCGTGCATGGGTTTATGGTTTCACACTAATACTGATATGGATAGGAGTGTTTCCTTCTATTCCCACTCTTGGAGCCCTCATCTTCCTCTCATATGTTGCGGGCAGGTGTTATCAGATATATCGGTAGGTGTGGACACTAACTGATATCCCTAGATCCACCTATATCTAGAACAAAACATACCAGAATATGACTCTTTCCTTAAGTTTTAGATATTGAATTTACTAACTAAAGAGGGACAAGTGACATACCGTTTAAACGTCGCTTCCTCTCGCCATCACCATCCTAGCTCCATTCCAACCCTCATACAATCATGAAATTTCAAAAGAACACAACCAACCAAAGTGATAGTAATAGCATAAACTCAATATAAACCTATGTATGTGATCATGGAATCATACAATAAAACACAACAAGTTTTATAGGAAAGAATCATATTATTGTATCATATTAAATGTGAAAGAGAGATTACAACCATGGCCTTGATGTTGTAAGGTCCCTTCTAAATTTCCTTCTTTCCCCACACACTTCCACTCTAAGAATTCTGAGAGTATAGATTTGATAATATTGACAATCTATCTTGATGAAGGCAAAACTCAAAGCCACTCTAACCAAGCTAATAATTCCAAGCCAAATCCAATTTATCCCTTCTCCATGAGAGCTCCTCTCCTTTTATAAGCTAAAGAGGATGAGGTGAGGAAGTTAGGATGATCCCACTAAAGCATGAAAGTGAGTAAGATCTGGACCATTCAGATGCCACCTCACCATGGAAGTTTCTCCTTCTAGAAGATTCGAGAAAATGCTTGTTTTTTCCACATGTAAACATTGTCGCACCCTACCTATAGAGAATATTGCGAACCCCTCGCGACCTAGATATGATGCAGGCTGCAAGAATCATGAATTCTCACACCCTAGCTATAATGCAAGCTACAAACCTCCTTTTTTATAGGGTTTTTACAAAGGAAAATGCAACTTCTTTTCTCAGGAAAAGTTCTTCTCCCTTCCTTCTTTAGGAACTTAGGCCATTGACCCCTCCAAAGGAAACAGATAGGTTTACATCATTAACGGTCATAGGGATGACGAAAATAATGTGTAACAGAGAGCCCCCCAAAGTATGAAGTTAGAACAAAGTGATAGCTGAAATACTTTGTCGAGTGTGTGTAAGGAACAAGGAACAGTCGGTCGGAAACCTGCCAACAAACAAAGAAATATAGTACAATAATATATCATCACTGAGGTAGGCATTCCCATACTCAGAATACAAATGTCTCAAAGCATAAATTCCAACATGAAAAGATCCATGTCAAGTAAGATAGGTCATGGCCACCAAACATACACTGTGGATCCATGACAATATGACTCAAATCTGAACATAGCCACCATAAATACACTGTGGATATATGTGTTAAATAAAAATCATACATACTCCATCGAAACCTAGACCAAAAAGAGGAGACCCAGGGTCTTCAATATCTATCACTCTATACTACAAACCTAACCATGCAAATACATGTGATGAAGTCAAACATGGTAGAAACCACTTGATTACTGGTCATTAATGAATACTGTTAACAAGTGTGATGGAAATCACCATTAATGTCAATGGCTCCCAAGGTACACTAGTACAATCCAATGAATGTGAATTAAAGAGTTGAAGTCAAACACTCGGTGGAATCTCTCGATCAGGATTCAATAATGAAAACCCACTGTCGAAAGCATGGAAACTTGCCATTAAGGCATGCAAGTTCCAACGTACCAATTAGTTTCTAAGTCTAATTCTTGGATAATGAGTTGAAGTCGACAGGAAAAGGCTTGTCACGGGAGGGCCTTAATGTATCCCACATCAATGACGCGAAACAAGTAAAAAGATTTGATGTAGATCAGAGTAACAAGTGATTTAGGACTGACTCAGGGATGAACGACACAATAGAAGGCTTTAAGGACTGTAGAAATGGTCGACACAATAGAAGGCTTTCCAGGTTTAATTTCTTTTTGAACATATAGACGACATGAAAACTGTCTTGGAAGAAATGACTCAACAACAGGGATCACAGACCAATTTGTATTCTTAAAGGAGTATGATCAAGAGACAAGTGGATTTTCCAACCTAGACACAAAGCGAGTGAAAGGGTGTCATGTTAAAAAGTGACTCTTCCATGGAATACAGGTTTAGACACAATTCTTTCCAAATTCCCCCCCCCACCATTTATGGCGAGTACCTCTTTATTTTTACACAAGCTTGAGGAGGATAACATATGCTTGAAATGTAAGCTCATCCTTCGGATGAGTCCCTCAAAGTATGTTTAATGAACCCTAATAAGGAGTGGTTCGGTCCCATATGGGTCTTTTGATGTTTGTTTAACGAGTCCAAGGATAGACAACTTAGGGGTTTTTCATATTTTGAGAGTCTGAAAAACACTTAAAGATAACTCTCTCAGTTCCTCTTTCATAAAGTAGTCTAATGAGACCGAAAAAGAGATAAAATATCACTCAACAAATGTTTTCTTCAAATAATTTAATGAGCGTTAAAAGAACAAGGTCGCTCGGAAATCTTTTCATGTTTAGAGAACCTAAAAAGAGCTTAAAGGGAACTCCAGTTGTTTCCTTTTTCGTATAACCTTTACGAGTCTGAAAAAGTGATAAAAGTATACTCGGTTACATTCTCATTGATTTACGAGCACGAGGAAGAACAAATACTAAGCTCAGTAACTTATTCTCATGTATTTACAAGCATGAGAAAGAACAAAGACTAAGCTCGGGATTGTTTTCATTTTTATGCAAGTTTTAAAATAAAACAAAACTATGCTTGGGATAGATTTTATTTTTACACAAGCTTAAAAACTAATCAAAACTATGCTTGAACCTGGTTTCATTTTTACACAAGCTTGAACCAACGAAATACTATGCTTGAGGTAGGTGGTTTCATTTTTACACAATCTTGAACCAAAGTAAAAACTATGCTTGAACTTCCCAACGCATTATCGAGGGATGGTTGGTACTTAGCCCCCAGATTAAGAAGCCAGTGGCTCAACTTCAACATAAAGTCTAGAGGCTGAGGCAAATGCCCCCCAAGCTTTGTTTCATCCAATGGAAAAGGAGAATGAAATGAAGCCTCAAATACTAGACGAAGGACTTGATCCAAATAGAGAGGGGGAAAAACTATTTAATTTTTTAACGAGCTTGACATAGAAACAAGAACTATGCTCGTAACCTCTGTTTCATTTTTTAACGAGGTTGCCACAGAGATGAAAAAACTATCCTCGTAACTTGTTTCATTTTTTAACGAGCTTGAAATCAAAAAACAATGCTCAACACTCTTCTCGATCATGGCTTCCAAGAGGACAATGCTCTGGAAGGACACCATGTCAAAGGAAAAAACTTGGTCATGGATTCAAAGAGATCTTCACTCGATAGAAGAAACACACTCCGGAAGGACACCATGTCGAGGGTCATGATTGGGGTAAGGAGATCAAGCTCTAAAATCCTGATTGAAGAGATCACCATGTCAACTACTGGATCTAAATCATCAGAAGTTGAAGTCATGGGAGACAATGCCACATAATTTACATGTGGCAGGGACGATACCATATGCATATAAGAACCATTTGGGGAGGCAATCCAGTCAGTACCGATCAATGAAATTTGATCAATAGTCACAATTCTTCCATCGTGAGGGAAAGATATCAAACGAAAAAAAGTGGATACAATAGCTTTCATGGCATAGACATAATCCCTCCCAAGGAGTAAAGAGAAATCCAAAGGGTCTTGGACTACCATGGCATCAATAAAGACAGTTTTCCCTCCCAAAGTTACAGGAAATTGAGGAAGGGTCCCTAAAGGTTGACTGGTTCTTATGTTAAAAGATAACAGATTCTGTATAACCAGGGCAAGCTGAGGACAACCCAAAGCTTGCCAAGCAAAAGAGGAAAAAATACTAATGGATGCACCTTCATCTATCAACGTTTGATGAACGTCCCGACCACAAACTTGTTTTGTAATCTAGAAAGGAATGTGAGAGGGAAGACGAGGTCCAATTAGCACACCCCAATTAAAAAGGATGGCCTCATTACTTGGAGGAGGTTGCATAGGAGAAGGAGGAATACCCCCCGTTATGGTAGAGTCTGTATCAATGAAAAAAACATGGGAAGTATTGGGTTTTCTCTCTAGTGGGAGAGCAGGATCGACTGATGATGAGATCATATCAACCACTTTGGTTGCATTCTCCAAGGGGAGAATGGGGTAGACAGGTGGAAACGGATCGACCATGTAACACCCTGTTTCCCCCAGTTTGTAAATATAACTAGACTGGCCAAGAACTATGTCAAACTCATAAATGAGAATATGTGATGTAAATGGACCTTGAGAAGAGGTCAATGAATGTGAATAACATTCTGAATTTATTGCAGGACCACTGATGAGGGGATGTGCAGAAAAAGAGACCACGATGGTGGTGGAGGGCACCTGAAAAGGTAGCATTAACTTCCACCGAGAAGGAAATACTGTATTTGGACTCCACTGGCCCGGAGAACCAAAAGCGGCTCACTGGCCCTGAAATTCAATGCCTCGCAGGCTGGTAGGAAGATGGATTGATGAGGGATGGGATGGTGAACCACCCATCCGTAGAGCCATCATGCCTGATCGGCACGAAGGTAATCGTGCCACACGCAACCTCACAAAAGGATAAGGCGTATGGCAGAAATGATGGAGGGGGCAGACGCGAGGGGAACTCTGGCATTACATAGAGTGAGTGATAACAGAGAGGAAGGATTGTAACGTTCGCTCCTGGTCACTGGCAGACAGAGAGATGCAGTCTCAGAGCATCATGGTATCAGCTCTGGGGTGGCTAATGGTAAATTCGTTGGGAGTTGCTGAGCCTACGGTTGGGTGGAAACGAGCACTCCTCTCAGCAGTTGCACCCACTTCTGGTGTTATTTCTGATAAGTATTTTATGTATTGCATCTTGAAATTCATACACTGATATATATATATGTAAGTATACTCACAACAATGTAAGATTGTGAACAACTTGAGTATAAAAATGTCTGTGAATGTTTTGATGATAATTAATGGACATATKCTTGTAATAGAGGGAGCCATGCACGGCTTACGTCGATAAACTTGAATCTAATACCCAGGTTGAGCTAAGTCAGGTACCTAGCCCATTATCGAGAATTCGCTTCCCCTTATCTGTATCCARGAAAGCCTTGGGTTTGATCTCTTCCCAGAGATTTCCTTCTTAGAAAGGCTTGTTATCCCCGATATCTGGGGATAACTAGGAGATCATGTCTCGAGGCCCACATGGTCCTAGACATGGAGTACTGAGAGCGAGATTGACTTGAGCATGGCCCTGGAGGGCCCATCTTTCTTCTTCTCAGCCAGACTTGTCATGTTAGTAGTAGCAGCTTCCATCACTACTGGCCTAGGCTTGCATCGGAGAGGACTCTTGCTCCATGAGGTAATTGGTCTGAGGTATCATGGTATGTGTCATATTTGATTGTTATAACCTTCTTATATATGCATTAGGTTCCTTTCATTTCATATGACTGCTTGGATCTTACACTAATCCACTTGACCACTGTTGGGGTGATTGATGGGGTAACTTAGCGAGCTGGTATTCATGGGTTATGGTTAGCCACCAAGGGGGATTTGCAAAGCCATCGTCCGCTCCCACCATCTTATCACTTTTACATCTTATACCCCGCTCATCCATCCCATTCTCCTACTCTGGCCATTAGGATGACCTCTCAGGGTACATTTTGTCTTGTGGGAAGAAGGGGCTAAAGGCCCAGGGGGTAAAAGCAGATGGTAAAAGATAAAAGCCATAGGAAATAAAAACTAGAGATGCTTCTCCTAGGAGATCCCTGAGAAGGCAATAAAAATTCTCTCGATAAGAAACTAAGGGACCCTAAATGCAATACCTAACCAAGAGGATGGGAGGTCTCATCACGAGCCAGCCCATTATGTTCATAGGTATTTAGCAGTATGACATTGCCACTATCTGGTCACCAAACCAGGGCAGTGACCTTTGGTTGCATGGCCAAAGGAAAGGGGGTCTCATCACGAGACATCCTTCTCATTTCTGCGAAGATACCAATGGGTAACACTGTCAGCTCTAGCCACCAAGCCAAGGCAGTGTCCTCTTCGTTGGACCTTGTAGTAAAAAAGAAATAAAAGAAAGATAAGGCAATAAAAGGGCTTGAAAAAATGCATCCATGACGGGTACAGCTCGCCTCCTACAAAGGCACCCACAGACAACACCAACCCTTGGTCTTACTATGACTGGACATCCCTAAAACCATATCACCTCATTACACATGGCTTGAATAATCCTTTGAGGAAACTTTCCATCTCTTGTGGGTATTAGCCCAATAGGTTGTCTTGTTGGTTTCCTTAGCTTTGTATAGTAGATCTGTGTAATGTCTTTGAGCTCTTAGAAGATATGATGGGGATTTCTTGCATATATTTGATAACTTTAATGATGAGATATGATTTACATTGCTATGATGTCTAGGACTGATGAGCCCATGGAGGGCGTAGTCTTTGATGTGCAGGACCATACCCGGCGGATAGGTACCAGAGGATCGGTGCACATGGGGAGATGATTAGCTCAGACCTCCATGGGGCTGAAGAGCCCATCAGATGGTGCTGGGATGGTAGAGGCAAGACAGAGTGATGACAAGCCCCCGCATGGAGAAGAAGAAGGACACCCTCATCAGGACGCTTTGGCAGAGATTTGACCTATGGGGATCAACCCCTTGCAGATGGGATGATGGCCTTGATGGATAGGACGCCACACAGGATAGGCTGGACATTTTCTGGAGCTAATGGCAGTGTGATGGGCTTGTTTGGCACACATGGCAGGTTGCAGGAGCCCCAGAGGGGCCAACGTTTGGCTTGCTGGATGATGATTATGCCCTGAAAGGGGCAACGTCTCCCTCATAGGGGCTTGACGTCTCCATTTTTAGCTCATTTTGGGAATTTTAGCATTTAATGTGACAAATAAATCAAATATTGTAAAGTCAGCCTTGTCGGCTATTTTTAATGACCTATTTCTAATTAAAGGTCATAAGGATGATATAAATTGAGGATGTTTTAGCCTCATTTGAAGATAACACAACTTGCTCTCTTGTGAGAGATTTGCTTTTAGCTCTTGTCTTGGTTATTTTTGGTCTTTTGGAGTGAGGCACTACACTTGGAGGATTATCTTTGGCTTATGCATGGTGCTTGTTATTATTGGAAGGTGTTACAACTAGGGTTTGATTATGCTCTTCATGGATTTGTAAGTACATTTTGCATGCAAAACTTCTTTATTGAATGGTTGTAGGTAGAATTGCTTACTTGTATGGTTACATTGTTATTATTTACTTAATCACTAAAACCCTAGGCAGCAAACACACAAGTAGGTCGTGGCTTCATGTCCCCATGATAATAGCTTTTTTAGCCATTGATTAAAGAAGGTTTAGCCTAGCCATAGCTACACTAGCCATTCTTTTTTCTGAGTTAGTTTGAAGTATAGATTGAAGAAAGAAGACGTCCTAGGCCTAATTTGTTTTACACCTAGGGTTTGGCTTCTAGGGTTTGAAAATCCTTGTCCCCAAGCAACACTTTTCATCCATAGATCTATGCTTTATAGCTAGCCGTTTTGCCAAAGAGTCTTAAGGAAAGAGGGAGGAGCATGAGGCCTAGCTTTAGCTACACCGGAATGAGCCTCCTCCCCTTAGGGTTTTGATTTGGTGGCCCTACCATAGCAGCACCATTAAACCTAACCCTCTTTTCCTTAGGTTTAAATCTCTCCAAGCCAGTAGCTTTGCTTCATTTGACTCCATTAACCCAAGGTACTAGTCTAAGAACAAAACGTTGAGCTTTTTTTGTGTTAAAACAACTCTTTCAAACTCTTTAAATTTCAAACCCTAACCCTAGCATCTAGACTAACCCTAACTAACCTTGATGACATATTGCCTCTTTTAAACTTGTGCTTGGACCAAAATTTGCGGCTGACTCATCCCTTGATAGCCATAGAGGTTTTAAACATTTTCATTGGTTGATTTGTCAAAACGTCCCCCTCTTTGACTAGCTAACCTATCAAACTGAACAACAACAATATAGGTGACGTCATACCTTTCAAAACTCTTGTTTGGCCTTAGAACGTTGTGGTATATTCATCTATTTGATAGACTTTGAGTTGTTGATTGCATTCATAAGCTTATTTGACAAAACATTCCTCTCATTGTCTTCTGAAATTGCCTAATACTAGGGCTGGCGTCACCCTAATTCTGCATAGTGACGTAGCAACAATATTGGTGTATGAGCATATTCACTGCATTGTGATATAATAAGGTTGATTTTGTACATTGAATGGAAGTATCAGTTTGTATTTATTGAAGTTTTACAAGCCTTTGTCTTTATTAGTAATCATTGACTTCGTCAATAATTACATTTAATCATTGCTCATATATATGTTCAAGATAGTCATTGATACTTTGAAGTACTAACCACTGCAGCACATTCTTTTAGTTTTATTTGTCTTGTCTCGCAAACAGGTGCCCTTATCAGTGGAATATCATCTTCGACTATCTCCTTCTTGGCAGTAATCTGTGAAAGGGAATCTTTATCTTGATCCTTAGACCTTTTAGACCTTTCAAAAACCCAGATTACTAGGGACATCTCCCTTGGGATTAGCCACCCTAAATAGAAAGAGCTCCCCATCGAGGTGACAGTGGGTGGGGAAGCTTCTGTTACGCTAGTTTGAAGCCTTGACTCAAGCTACCTAAACCCTTCCTACAAACTGTGCGATAACAAGGCTTACCACGAACCAAGAAAAAGGACTTGGATGTGCAAGCCTTAGCTATCCCTATATGAAGAGGAATGACCCTCTTCAAAACCTTGAAGTAGCAGCATAAGGATAAGGATTGATCAATGGATGAGATCCTTTCGGGGAACCTGCGGTCATTCATGACCGTTGAATCGAAGGAACGAATGAGGGCGTTAATTTCCTTAACCCTTTTTCCTCTATCATCGAGGATAGAGAGGAAATCTGAATCGTGGACCCCCAGGCTCCATGAGAACACCTGGACCATTGATCTTTCTACGTCCAAAGAGTAGAAGAAAAGGGCACGGCATCGGGACCAATCTGACTTGTCAGATCTGAACTAGGAATCCCGACAATCGTTAGATCTTTAGGCAGATAGACGAGGGTTAAGCCTCGTGAATGGTGACAAAACGGAATCAGGACCGTCCATCCAAGGAGGACAGGTGGTAGAGATCCAAGGATCTCGCTACCTCAGAGGTTCGTGAGCTAAGAGCCCAAAGTTTGGATGCTCCAAGTCCCAAGTGGCGAAGCCACGAGGGAATCAGGACCATCCATATGAGGAGGAAAGGTGGTAGAGATCCAAGGATCTCGCTACCTTGGAGGTTCGCGAGGTAAGAGCCCAAAGTTTGGATGCTCCAAGTCGCGAGTGGCGAAGCCAAGAGGGAATCAGAACCATCCATCCGAGGAGAAGAGGTGGCAGAGATCCAAGGATCTCGCTACCTCGGAGGTTCGCAAGGTAAGAGCCCAAAGTTTGGATTCTCCATGTTCCGAGTGGCGAAGCCACAAGGGAATCATGACCATCCATCCGAGGAGGACAGGTGGCAGAGATCCAAGGATCTCGCTACCTCGGAGGTTCATGAGGTAAGAGCCCAAAGTTTGGATGCTCCAAGTCGTGAGTGGCGAAGCCATGAGGGAATCAGGACCGTCCATCTGAGGAGCACAGGTGGCAGATATCTAAGGATATCGCTACCTCAGAGGTTCGCGAGGTAAGAGCCCAAAGTTTGGATGCTCCAAGTCGTGAGTGGCGAAGCCATGAGGGAATCAGGACCATCCATCCGAGGAGGACAGGTGGCAGAGATCCAAGGATCGCGCTACCTCGGAGGTTCGTGGGGTAAGAGCCCAAAGTTTGGATGCTCCAAGTCGCAAGTGGTGAATCCAGGAGAGAATCAAGACCTTCCATTCGAGGAGGACAGGTGGCAGAGATCCAAGGATCTTTCTAACTCGGAGGTTCACTAGGTAAGAACCCAAGGGTTGGGCGCTCCAAGTCGCGAGTAGCGAAGTGCCGAGAGCCAAGCACGAGAGGACACATGGCAACACTTCAAGGTGGGGGCCCGCGTGATTGATGGGTGGACCCGCCTCACCTAGAGAAGGGAGTCAATGCTCCGTTGACTCCTCGTGTCTCGGGGATTCATGGGAGAAGGGCACGAAAGCTCAACACTTGGACTTACAAAGTCACGAGTAGCAAGAGGAGGTAGAGTTTAGCCTAGCTGGAAGTCATGCGTAGAGTACGCTGACAGAAGGTAGCTATACCAATTTTGTGATCTCGGGTATCGGCGATTTGTGAAGAGAACTGGAAGGCCTTTGATTCACGACTCGCGAGGTCGCGAGTTGTAAAAGACACCTAGTTTGTTTGGCCTGTGGTCCTGACCCACAATCATAGGGATGGTGAAAAGGGAAGAACTAGCCCGCACTAGACCCCTGTAGGACTTCGGGGATTCTATTCCTTGAGGAAGAACAATTTTTTTTATTTTAGGTAGAAGATATGTTACAAAGTGGTATCAGAGCATGGTTACAACACTCGAGTTGATTGGGCTCATGCACCAGTCACGCATAAACCTCATTCGAAATAATCCTATGAGGAGTAACCCCCTGACTTAACTATCTTGTCCAGGAATTAAAATCTTGGAGTATGAAAACCCGACTGTGTATGCATGAGAAAGAGTTATGAAACTATGCGCACATTATAAAATTAATTTAACTCTAGACTAATAGCCAACGTTTGTCTGTTCACTCCAGTGGACGATCAACTGTAGGAAGCTACAAACGAAGCGTATGGTGACTCACCAAGAGGTGGGAGAAGGCTCCCACAACAGAGACGAGTAGTCTGATGAAAGAAGAGCAATAGGAACCCCTATGGACCTAGCTGAGACTGTGAGGAGTCTCATGGTCGAATTGCAAAGCTACAAGGCCGATAATGAAAGAATGATGAAAGAACAAGAAAAGAAAACCAAGATTAATGAAGTTTTACTGCAGAGCTTATCTGAACTACAGCGACAAATGCAGCATGAACCTGAGATACAGAATCATGGTCGTATCAGTGGTCATACTGAGAGAAGCACGTCAAGAAAGTTCCACCCTAGAGGTAAAGGACCAGTGCCAGACGATTCCACTGAGAAGGAAGCTGGCGATTCAGAAGGCTCTTCCAGCAGCAGGACCAGTTCCTATTCTCGAAAGAAACAGAAGAAGCAAAAGACTTCTAAGAGTCATAAATTTGAGGAATTCAAAAAGGCCAAACCTCCCTCCTTCGATGGTGAGATAAAGAAGGGAGAGGAAGTTGAGGCTTGGCTACTTGGATTGAAGAAATATTTCAGAGTCCATGATTTCTTAGAGAACCTGAAGGCCTGAGTGGCCACTTTCAATCTAAATGGAAAGGCTTCCATTTGGTGGGAAGACCTTAAGAATATGAAAGGGGTCCACGAGGAGGACCTTTCTTGGAAACGGTTCGAGAAGTACTTCCGGAAGAAGTATTTTTCGGAAAGGTATTTCGACGAGAAGGCTAAAGAGTTTTATGAACTCAAACTGGGACAACTTACTATGGAGGAGTATGTCAACAAATTCCTTGACTTACTGAGATATGTACCCTACATCAAAGTAGAGAAGGAAAAGGTCCAATGCTTCATTAGTGGGCTACCCAAGAAATACCGGAACCGAATTGAATTTGACAAGCCAAAGACCCTAGAAGAAACTATAAGGAAGGCAACATATTGTCATGAACAATATGGACATTGGGCAGAGTCTCATGGAGACTGGAAACCAAGGAGTGGCTTGAAATTTCAGAAGAAAGGGAGCAAATCCTCGGGGTTTAAAAACTACAAGAAGAACCACAGAATGAACTTTCCAACCCGGAGTGTACTCCAACAGAACTTTCCCTCAGCGGACGGAAATAAAACTCTTGGACCTATACCAGTAAAGACTGATAACCCAAAGAGAAAACCTTTGGAATGTTGGGATTGCAGAGGAGATCATCTTCGGAGAGACTGTCCACTTCGACAACAAGACAGTCAGAAAATTTATAACATGCAGGAAGCTACCACAGTCATTGATGTGGCAAGGAGTGTGTCGTAGATCTATGCAGCCTTGGATAATAACTAAGCTGACCACCAAGCTTCAGTGGTGGAAATAGAAGGTATGATCTTCAACCATCTGGTATCTGTTTTGATTGACCCTCGTTCAAATTTGAGTTTTATAGCCCCTAAAACTGTTGATAAGTGTAAGCTACAGCCAAAAAAGAAAACTAAATCATGGTTGGTATAGTTAGCCACTGGCACCAAAAGAAAGGTGGTAGAGGTTGTACCAGCTTGCCAAATAATGTTGGGTGAATTCCCCACCCAANAAGCAAACTAAATCATGGTTGGTATAGTTAGCCACTGGCACCAAAAGAAAGGTGGTAGAGGTTGTACCAGCTTGCCAAATAATGTTGGGTGAATTCCCCACCCAAGAAACCCTTAATGTATTACCCCTGGGATCATACGATCTGTTGATTGGTATGGATTGGCTGGCTGCCCATAGAGCCAAATTGGATTGTTACTATAAAACCTTAGAATGTGTGAGCAAAGAAGGAAAAAGGATGACCCTTCAAGGGATCCAAAAAACGGTCTCGGTGAGACAAATATCAGCATTGCAAATGAGGAAGTATTGCCGAAAGGGATGTCCCCTATATGTAGTACAGGTGTTGAAAACAACCAAAGGTGTGGATCCAAGCCCTGAAGATCACCCTATCTTGAGAAAATACTGAGATGTGTTCCCAGAGGAAATACCGGGTCTACCTCCGAGAAGAGACATTGACTTCTCAATAGAACTTGCACCAGGAGCGGTGCCGGTGTCTAGAACACCCTACCGAATGAGCATGCCTGAGTTAGTTGAACTCAAATTGCAATTGAAAGAAATGATGGATCAGGGTTATATTCGACCCAGTGTGTTCCCCTAGGGGCACCGGTCCTGTTTGTGAAAAAGAAGGATGGCACCCTTAGACTGTGTATAGATTACAGACAACTTAATAAAGTAACCATAAAGAACAAATACCCCTTGCCCAGGATCGATGATCTATTTGATCAGTTAGGAGGTGCGTCTGTTTTCTCAAAGATTGACTTGAGGTCAAGATACCATCAAGTCCGGATCAAGGGTGAAGACATCCATAAGACCGCTTTCCGGACACGGTATGGTCATTATGAGTTTGTGGTAGTACCATTTGGGTTAACCAACGCCCCTACTACTTTCATGTGCTTAATGAACAATGTACTTAGTAAATTTCTAGATAAATTTGTACTAGTTTTTATTGATGATATCTTAATCTACTCTAAGAATAGAGAAGAACATGAAGAGAATCTTAGACTTGTGCTGCAAGTGCTAAGAGACCATCAACTCTATGCTAAATTCAACAAGTGTGACTTCTTCCAGAAGCAAATACACTACTTGGGACATGTTCTGTCCAAAGAAGGGGTAGCAGTAGATCCTGACAAGATCAGGTCTATCATGGAATGGCCTACCCCAAAGGATGTCTTAGACATCAGATCCTTTATGGGATTGGCGAGATACTATAGAAGATTTATAAAAGATTTTTCCAAGATTGGTTGTCCAATCATTTCCCTCCAGAAGAAGGGGACAACATTTCTGTGGACACAACAATGCGAAGAAAGATTTCAAACCTTGAAACATCTACTAACCCATGCACCTGTGTTGAAAATCGCTGACCCAAAAGCTGACTTCCTTGTGTGCACAGAGGCCTGTAAAGAAGGGCTTGGAGGATTCCTTATGCAGGAAGGAAAGGTGATCTGCTATGAGTCCCGAAAAATGAATGAACATGAGGTCAACTATGTGACTCATGATCTAGAATTGGCTGTCGTAGTGCATGCCTTAAAAATGTGGAGGCATTACCTCCTGGGAAGGAAATTTGTGCTTATGACAAATCACTGTGGATTACGGTATTTGTTTGATCAACCCAATCTCAATGCTAGACAAGCTAGATGGATGGCCCTCCTTAGCGAATTTGACATTGAAATCAAACACATCAAAGGGAAGGAGAATAGGGTGGCCGATGCCCTTAGCAGAAGCATGAGAACAATTCACCTGGCAGCGGTGAGTACCTGTGAGACAGATGTCAAGGGAAAAATCAAAAAGGCACAAGAAACCGACCCCTTCGCCCGAAATGTGACCCTGTACCTACAACAAGAACCCACTGGGGAAAAATACGAAGGCTATCAGATGACTGAAGGAGGTCTACTCACCTACAGAGAGAGACCGTACATTCCCAATTGTGATGACTTGAAGAGGTTCATCATGAATGAACTACATAAAAGACCCTACACTGGTCACCCAGAATACCAGAAAATGATTACTGCCACCCGAAAACAATTTTATTGGCCGGGATTGAAGAAGGACGTAGCCAAATATTTAGCCCAATGCATAGAATGTCAACAGGTTAAAGCAGAACATCGACACCCAGCAGGACTATTGCACCCTTTACCCATCCCAGAATGGAAATGGGAAACCATCTCCATGGATTTTATCACTGATTACCAATTTCAACCAAACAGAATGACGCCATTATGGTAGTGGTGGATAAACTGAGCAAGTCTGCTCATTTCATCCCCGTCAAATTGACTTGCAAGGCGATAGATATCACACAGGTATTCATGAAAGAGGTATTCAGACTGCACAGTATGCCGAGAGAGATAGTATCCGACCAAGACACAAAATTCACTTCCAAATTCTGGAAATCACTGATGGTGGGTTTGGAGACCAATTTGTTGTTTAGCACCACCTATCACCCTCAAACCGATGGACAGACAGAAAGAGTAAATCAGATATTAGAAGATATGTTAAGGATGCATGTGATGCATCAACCTAAGAAATGGGAAGACTACCTGCCATTGGTAGAATTCAACTACAACAACGGCTATCAAGCATCCTTAAATATGAGTCCATTTGAGGTCCTCTATGGTAGACAGTGTAATACTCCAGTCAGCTAGAGTAATCCTGTAAATAGGATTTCTTTTGGGCCTGATATGTTGAAAGAAATGGAACAACAAGTAGCTCAGATAAAACAAAATCTGAAGACCACTCAGAACCGACAGAAAAGTTATGCTGATCAAAAGAGAACTCCAAGAGAGTTCAACATAGGAGACCATGTATATCTCAGAATTAAGCCCAGAAGGAGTTCCCTGAAAATGGGGGCTTGTGACAAATTGGCACCCCGGTATTGTGGACCCTTTGAGGTCCTACACAGAGTGGAACCTGTAGCCTATCGTCTAGCACTTCCTCCCATGGTAAAAGCACATAATGTTTTCCATGTTTCATTATTGAAGAAATATGTACATGATGCTAATCATATAATTGACTGGTCTGTGATCCAGGTGGAACCGGAGGGAGAATTTCTACCATAACCCCAATGCATATTTGAAAGAAAGGAAACCCGGCTATGGAATAGAACCATTGCACAGGTCAAGGTGCAATGGAAACATTTTGGCTCATATGAAGCTACATGGGAAATGGAGGATGCGATGAGACAGGCATATCCGATTTTGTTTATCTCTGTACATGTAATTCATGTTAGTAGCTAAGAACATCGAGGACGATGTTCCCTTTTAAAGGGGAGTGAATTGTAACACCCTGTTTCCCCCAGTTTGTAAATATAACTAGACTAGCCAATAACTATGGAAAACTCATAAATGAGAATATGTGATGTAAATGGACCTTGAGAAGAGGTCAATAAATGTGAATAACTTTCTAAATTTATTGTAGGACTGCTGATGAGGGGATGTGCAGAAAAAGAGACCATGATGGCAGTGGAGGGCACCTAAAAAGGTAGCATTAACTTCCATCGAGAAGGAAATACCATATTTGGACTCCACTGGCCCGGAGAACCAAAAGCGGCTCGTTGGCCCTGAAATTCAATGCCTCACAGGCTGGTAGGCGGATGGCTTGATGAAGGATGGGATAGTGAACCACCCATCCATAGAGTCGTTAGGCCTAATCGGTGCAAGGGTAATCGTGCCACATGCAACCTCGCGAGAGGATAAGGCGTATGGCAGAAATGATGGAGGGGGAAGACACGAGGGGAACTCTGGCATTACGCAGAGTGAGTGATAGTAGAGAGGAAGGATTGCAACCTTCACTCCTGGTCACTGGCAGACAGAGAGACGCAGTCTCAGAGCATCATGGTCTCAGCTCAGGGGTGGCTAGTGGTAAATCCATTGGGAGTCGCTAAGCCTACGGTTGGGTGGAAATGAGCACCCCTCTCAGCAGTTGCACCCACTTTTGGTGTTATTTCTGATAAGTATTTTATGTATTGCATCTCGAAATTCATACACTGATNATATATATATATATGTGTGTGTGTGTAAGTATACTCACAGCAATGTAAGATTGTGAACAAATTGAATATAAAAATGTTTGTGAATGTTTTGATGATAATTAATGGACACATGCTTGTAATAGAGGGAGCCATGCATGGCTTACGTCGATAAACTTGAATCTAATACCCAGGTCGAACTAAGTCAGGTATCTAGCCCATTCTCGGGAATTCGCTTCCCCTTATCTGTATCCAGGAAAGCCCTGGGTTTGATCTCTTCCCAGAGATTTCCTTCTTAGAAAGGCTTACCACGAACCGGGAAAAAGGACTTGGATGTGCAAGCCTTAGCTATCCCTGTATGAAGAGGAATGACCCTCTTCAAAACCCCGAAGTAGCAGCGTAAGGATAAGTATTGATCAACGGATGAGATATTTTCGGGGAACCTGCGGTCATTCACGACCGTTGAATCGAAGAAATGAATGAGGGAATTAATTGCCTTAACCCTTTTTCCTTTATCATCGAGGATAGAGAGGAAATATGAATCATGGACCCCCAGGCTCCATGAGAACACCTGGACCATTGATCTTTCTACGTCCAAAGAGTAGAAGAAAAGGGCATGGCATCGGGACCGATCTGACTTGTCATATCTGAACTAGGAATCCCAACAGTCGTTAGATATTTAGGGAGATAGACGAGGGTTAAGCCTCGTGAATGGGGACAAAACAGAATCAGGACTGTCCATCCAAGGAGGACAGGTGGTAGAGATCTAAGGATATCGCTACCTCGGAGGTTCGCAAGGTAAGATCCCAAAGTTTGGATGCTCCAAGTCGCGAGTGGTGAAGCCACGAGGGAATCGGGACCGTCCATCCGAGGAGGACAGGTAGCAAAGATCCAAGGATCTCGCTACCTTGGAGGTTCGCAAGGTAAGATCCCAAAGTTTGGATGCTCCAAGTCATGATTGGCATAGCCATGAGGGAATCAGGACCATCCATCTGAGGAGGACAGGTGGCAGAGATCCAAGGATCTCGCTACCTCGGAGGTTCGCAAGGTAAGAGCCCAAAGTTTGGATGCTCCAAGTCACGAGTGGCGAAGCCACGAGGGAATGAGGACCGTCCATATGAAGAGGACAGGTGTCAGAGATCCAAGGATCTCGCTACCTCGGAGGTTCTCAAGGTAAGAGGCCAAAGTTTGGATTCTCCAAGTCACGAGTGGCGAAGCCACGAAGAAATTAGGACCATCTATCCGAGGAGGACAGGTGGCAGAGATCCAAGGATCTCGCTACCTCCGAGGTTCACGAGGTAAAAGCCCAAAGTTTGGATGCTCCAAGTCGCGAGTGGTGAATCCACGAGAGAATCAAGACCGTCCATCTGAGGAGGACAAGTGGCAGAGATCCAAGGATCTCGCTACCTCAGAGGTTCGCTAGGTAAGAACCCAAGGGTTGGGCACTCCAAGTCGCGAGTAGCGAAGTGCTGAGAGCCAAGCACGAGAGGACACATGGAAACACTTCAAGGTGGGGGCCCGCATGATTGATGGGTGGACCCACCTCGCCTAGAGAAGCGAGTCTATGCTCCGTTGACTCCTCGTGTCTCGGGGATTCGAGGGAGAAGAGCATGAAAGCTCAACACTTGGACTTATGAAGTCACGATTAGCGAGAGGAGCTAGATTTTAGCCTAGCCGGCGGTCATGCGTAGAGTATGCTGACAGAAGGTAGCTATACCAATTTCGTGATCTCGGGTATCGACGATTCGTGAAGAGAACTGGAAGGCCTTTGATTCACGACTCGAGAGGTCACGAGTTGTGAAAGACGCCTAGTTTGTTTGTCCTGTGATCCTAACCCACGATCACAAGGATGGTGAACAGGGAAGAACTAGCCCGCACTAGACCCCCGTAGGACTTTGGGGATTCTGTTCCTTGAGGAAGAACAAAAATTTTTAGTTTAGGTAGCGGATATGTTACAGACCACTTGGGTGACACTCTCTAACAGGAGAGTGGGATCGATCGAGGATGGGATCAACCGAGGATGGGATCGAATTGACCACTTTGTCAACTGGTTCAACTAAGGACCTAACCAGATTGATGACATGATCAACTAGATTGATCGATAGAGGCACCGGATTAATCATTCCATCAAATACAGGTGGGTCGAGAGTAAGCTTGCGATAAGAAGTTGGAATTTGAGGCTGTGAAACAGTCATGTCTTCTAGGAATTTTGAGGCTTTGTCCATATGAGGGAAAAGGTGATTTAGATGACTCCCTTTGCATAACATGCACGAGAACTTGACTCTACTTTTCCTCTTCCCAACTATATCATGACTAGTTGATGGGAGTTCATCAACATGTTGTTCAGAGGGAGACTGTAAATTGTAACCTTGTACAATATCTACTGCAAATTGATATTCAGAAAAGAACAGAAAAGATACAATGGCAAATACAAACATTACACAGATATTTTTCACCTGGAAACCCAAACCAGAAAAACCAGCATATATTATATTCATACATTGTGTTACATTGTTTACAATACAATATACATATAGGAGTGAGTGGCATCCAAAACCATAACCCAATGACTTGGATTAGTCCAAAACCCTAATTCCTTAACCGGAAATAGAAAACCATCAGCAAAAGACCATGTGCCAAAAAACCACCTAATATCATGTGGTCCCGGTAATATGTTGTCCCGAAAATATGTTGGCCCAGCGGAAATATGTCAGCCCCCCCAAAAAAAAATTCAAGGGCGCTACCCCTGAACCCCCATGCGGGGGGCTCCGCCCCCCTATACCCTAGCAGTCCCCCCTCTAACCCCCCTGTGCACCCATCACAGGCACTTAGACACTTCGTCTCGTGCAAAGAATATAACACATACCCAACACAGACGACGTGGACTGGAAAGGAGTTGTAGACCATGTTTGTATGACCTTGTATAGACTAGGGAAATCCTTAAGAAGATGGCTACCCTTACAAAGCCTGCAATGGTACTTGGGCTTACAGGTTGATCAGGGGATCAAATTTTGCTCAAAAAATCAAAGTGCTTTGAATCACTTAAAATAGGACGAGAGCATAGGCCTCGTCGTTGTGAACCCAACGCAACTCATTTCATCTCAAACGGACATCGGGAGCGAGAGATATTGCAATTTTTTCATCAAGTCAAACAGGCAAAAAAAAATGATGTTGACTATACAGTCCATACAGGATGACGTGGTAGAGCTGTATGAATGTACATGTGGTGACGTGGCAAGCATCTATTGGTTGACAGTTGGTCGAATCAGGGAGCGACATGTGGCATATCATTGGTTAATGGTAAGGTGCCACGTGGCACCCCTTTATTGGCTTTCGGTTTGTATGTAAAATTATTGGAGTCCGTGGGGTTCGACCCCCGGACCTCCCCACCACATAGCTTTCACAAAATCCGACTGACAAATGGGTTACACATTATGCCTTGTAATATGTATGAGTTGTATTGTATTTGAATTCAAGTTTGTAACCGTTGGCAGGGGGGTCGGGCCGGGGCTTAGCCCCGGACCGCGGTCATTTGATTGCATATTTGACCATACCATATATGGTATAGCCCGACGGTTGGATTGGTGTGGAGTTTATATTACATAGGCCATGGTTCTATGTTGCATGCCATATTCCCACAACCGGAGCGGGGAGTTAATATGGTTGGCATGGTTGTAATTGTTTGGCCCCTTTTGCCTATACGCGCAGTCGTATGAATCCCTATATGCCCAGGTGCTAGGCGGTTAGGGGCTGGTGCGCCCTTAACTGTCCTATGGTTTGCATCGTTGGCGCGGTTGCGCCCGGTGCTGGGTTTTTATGCTATTTATTGCGTTTGTGCTAGGTTCATTGAAGGAGGGTGCAATTTGTAGATGCAGAGACAACAAGCTTGAAGGGGGACACTTCCAGGAGGCCTAACTTCTTCGTTTTTCGATCGATTGAGGTGTCGAAAGAGCCTAGACAGGGGTTTTTGGATGCTCTGAAGCCATTGGAGCAGTGGGTTTGTCAGTTTGAGCATTGTAAGAAATTGTTTTGAGCACGTTTGAGCAATTAATAATAATGATCGACTGGAAGCTGGACCAGGAGATGTAGCCCACAAGAGGGGTGAACTCCTTTATTAATTGTTGTGTTTATGTGCTTATGTTCATTGATTATGCTACTCCACTTCCAGTTCCTTCTCAACCTTGGGAAAGTATTTCCATGGATTTTGTTGGTGGTTTACCTATGTCGAGACAAGGTCATGATTATCTTTATGTTGTGGTTGATCGATTTAGCAAAATGTGTATTTTGATGCCTTGTACTAAGCAGGTAACAGCAGAACAAATGACACAGTTGTTCTTTCAAAATGTTTGGGTGCATTTTGGATTGCCTAAGTCCATTATTTCTGATCGGGATTCTCGATTTGTTGGAATTTTTTGGTCAAGTTTATGGGCACTCATGGACACCAAACTTAAAAAGAGCACATCTTTTCATCCACGAAAAGATGGTCAGACAGAGGTGGTAAATCATACAGTGGTGCATCTTCTTCATGCTTATTGCAGCAAGCATCCTAAACTTTGGGATGAGCATTTACACTACATTCAACATGCGTACAATCGAGCTAAGCACTCTTTGACTCAAATGTCGCCATTTGAAGCATGTTTTGGCTATTTTCCCAAGTCTCCTTTAGATTTTATCTTTGGGAAAGATATCGTTGTCGATGGTCAATATGACATTGATAGGGTAGAGAAGTTCATTGAACAAATTCAGTCGATACATCAAGTGATTCAAGAGCAGTTGGAAAAGAGTCAGGCCAAGTACAAGATAAGACATGACAAGCATCGTGTTGATCATAGTTTCCAAGTTGGAGATGAATTTTGGCTTTACATCAGCAAGGAGAAGGTAAAAAGTTGAAACCAATTCTCTATGGTCCTTTCAAGATTATCGACAAGATTGGTAACAATGCTTTTCGTTTAGATTTGCCTCCTTATATGCAGATGTATGCAGCTGTTAATGTTGAGAATTTGAAGTTGTATGAGCCTCCAATGATTGATGATCAAGGAGAGAATGTTCAGATTCCTTCCATAGATGATTTTTCTCCAAAGTATCTAACAGAACTACAGGAAGACACCATCCTTGACAAGAGAATGTGAACATCAAAACAAGGAAATGTGGAGTATCTTCAAGTTGGTCTTAAAGGGACGAATCCAAGAAAGGTCAAGTGGATTGAGGTTGGAAGGGTGAGGGAAATTTACCCTCATATTCACATAGACTGAAAATAGTCTTTTGGAGGCCCAAAAGCTTCCCAATGGTGAGGTGTGATCAGGGGATCAAATTTTGATCAAAAATTCAAAGTGCTCGGAATCGCTTCAAACCAGATGAGAGCGTATACCTCGTCATTACAAACCCAACGCAACTCGTTTTGTCTCAAACGGATGTCGGGAGTGAGAGATATTGCAATCTGTTCATCAAGTCAAACAGGCAAAAACAAATGATGTTGACTATACAGTCCGTACAATCCGTACAGGCTAACGTGCCAGAGCTGTAAAACCATACATGTGGTGACATGGAAAGCATCTGTTGGTTGATAGTTGGTTGAATCAGGGAGAAACATGTGGCATATCGTTGGTTAATGGTAAGGTGCCACGTGGCCCAATCATGGGCTGCCACGTGGAAACCCTTTATTGGCTTTCGGTTTGTATGTAAAATTATTGGAGTCCCTGGAGTTCAACCCCCGGACCTCCCCACCACATAGCTTTCAAAAAATTCGACTGAACAATGGGTTACACATTATGCATTGTAATATGTATGAGTTGTATTGTATTTGAATTCAATTTTGTAACCGTTGGCAGGGGGGTCGGGCTAGGGCTTAGCCCCAGCCTGCAGTTATTTGATTGCATATGTGACCTTATTATATATGGTATAGCCTGACAGTTGGATTGGAATGGAGTTTATATTACATAGGCCATGGTTCTATGTTGCATGCCATATGCCCATGACCAGTGCGGGGAGTTAATATGGTTGGCATGGTTGTAACCGTTTGGCCCCTTTTGCCTATACGCGCGGTCGTATGAACCCCTATATGCCCAAGTGCTAGGCGGTTAGGGGTTGGAGTGACCTTAACTGTCCTACAGTTTGCACCATTGGCGCGGTTGCACCTAGTGATGGTTTTTTATGCTATTTATTGCGTGTGTGCTAGGTTCATCGAAGGAGGGTGCAATTTGTAGATGCAGAGACAACAAGCTTGAAGGGGGAGACTTCCAGGAGGCCTAACTTCTTCATTTTTCGACTGATTGAGGTGTCGAAAGAGCCCAGACAGAGGTTTTTGGATGCTCTGAAGCCATTGGAGCAGTCGGTTTGTCAGTTTGAGAATTGTAAGACATGTTTTTGAGCACTTTTGAGCAATTAATAATAATGATCCATTGGAAGCTAGACCAGGAGATGTAGCCCAAGAGAGGGGTGAACTCCTTTATCAATTGTTGTGTTTATGTGCTTATTTTCATTGATTATGCTGCTATATATGTGTATTTTGCATGAGTAATCCCTTAATTTATGTGCTGCAAAATTGATCCATTTGCTTTAAACACATAACATTTACATTGCAATAATTTCAAGTATTTCAAGTCTTCTTCATTTTTAGATCAAGTTGGTATCAGAGCACTGGTTTTTGAAGACTTGATTGTTTGCAAGTTTTGTTTTTGATGCTCACAAGGTTGAAACTCACAAGACGAGAAGGTCAACTTTTGGAGCCAAGTTCTCATCCGACAAGGAGGAAGCATATACCATCACCGCACGTTTCAGGGAGGCATTCACCAAGCATGGCTCATGCGGAAAGTCATGAATGTGTTCCTGCAGAAAATGAAGATCTCATACAGGCTATCATGGAGATGAGAGAGATGATGAAGATCTTGATGGAAAGGAACATATTGTCGCAGGGTGAAGGCTCCAAACCGTCAATGCATAAGGGAGGCAGTGGTGACAAAACTCCAAACGAAAATGGAGGGAATGGTGCTTCTCCACCACCCTCTCCTCCATATTCTTCTTCTTCTTCTTCTACTAGTTCGAGACCTCTTCCGAATTCTCCAAAGGGGCATGGTAAAACTGCTTCGCAAATTCCTTCATTAAATCTTGATATAAAATTTGAATTGCCAATATACAATGGAGAAGTTAATGCTGAGAAGTTAGATAATTGGATACGTCAAATTGAAGTATATTGTAGAATACAAAAAATTCAAGATGATGAAACCAAAATTCAGCTTGCTTCGTTAAGATTGGATAGTGAAATACTTATTTGGTGGGAATCCAAGACTCAGGAGGATATGAAAAAGCATGGTAAAATTTTCCTTTCTTGGAATGATTTCATTATCGCAATTAAAAAACAATTTTATCCATTGGCATATAAACAAAAGGCAACTATGGAATGGCAGAATTTTAGACAAGCTAAAGGACAGAATGTACAAAGCTTTACTCAGGAATTTAGGAGAAGAGCTTTGGTTTTGGGAGTAGATTTGTCTTCTCAGGAAACTTTGCTCAAATATATTGGAGCTTTACATAGTTATTTAAGACATACTATACTCATGTTTAATCCTTCGAATCTAGATGAAGTTTGTGTACATGATACTTATTTGGAAGCAAGGGGAAGGAACGAAATTCATGAGGGTAACAAGAAGACATTCAGCCATGGAGACAAGGGAAAGAAGAAGTACAAGGGCAATGGCAGAAAGAATGCTCCTGTGAAGAAAGAGGGAGAAAAGTTCACATGTAAACATTGTTCAAAATATGGCCATGATGAAGACCATTGTTGGAAGCTTCATCCTGAAAGAAGACCCAAGAAGTTTGGCAACAACAACAAAGGGAAGTCAAAGACTGTTGCGACTGTTCAACAAG
>JASDQU010435672.1:2358-12793 GCA_032191745.1 Picea mariana
TAAAATTATTATTGAAATAATTTATTTTGTATTCACTTTGAATTATAATACACTCATCACTTCACTTTATTATTTACCTTTTAAAATCTCTTAAACCACTTTGATTACTTTGACCTTTTGGGGCTTCTAGATGACATATGAGGGTCCTCCAACTTCATAAGGCCATAACTCTCAAGCCATGAGGAGTTATGTGATGTTCTACATACTACCATAAATGACATGACATGTACTATCCATATAGAATAGTATTATCTGAAAATATATCATAACTCATACCGTTACCCATCAAACAAACTTGGGTCCATTACCCAAACCTAGGGTCTCCAACTTCTCATGACCATAACTCTCTAACCAATAGGAATTATGTGACTTTCCACATACCACCGGAAATGACATGACAAGAACTATCCATCTAGGATATTTTCCCTGACAAATTTACTTTCCTTCATCTCATTATTCCACAATTAAGCATTGGGTCTCTTACTCCACAAAGCGTCTTCCCGTGAGGGCTTTCACCATAAGGGGACCAATTTGGAGTTCATCCATATTTACTTCTTATCACCATGACAAAAAAATAATGAGTCATATTTACATCAAACACTATTGGGTCCATTACCCAAACCTTTGTGCTACGGGTCTTTCTTCAAGGGTTGACATCAATGACAACCAACCTTAATCAACAAAGGGACTAGTAGTCCTAGATATTTCTTCTTGACCCCATTAACCCATAACTAAAGGCACTAATATTGCATTGGAGAAACAAAATATTGCATTGGGAAACGTAATTTCTTGTCCTATTTACTTTTTGCAACTTGGATTGTGTTCCTTGTTCTTAGAGAACCTCACAGCCACTAAGGCATCCCCATCAAAGGGATAGTTCTTTATTTTGTTACAAATTTTCATATCCAAACATTAGGGCTTCATAAACCCTAATCAAATTGTTTGAATAACTCTCTCATCCACCGTTGGAAATTACCCAAAGTTTGCACACTTACACTTCTTGGTCTAGCGCACTTTTTGGAAAAGTTTGGAGGATTTTTAGGGGATTATTTTCTTGTTGTAATACATTTATTGTTACAGCCATAAGGCTGATATAATTTTATGTAGAAAGTGTTTACAACATCCTTGTCTTTTCATGCTAGCATCTTGGTCTTTTATCTTGAGTTTTGCTAGTATTTAGCTAATATTTATCTTGTATCTTTCACTTGATTTATAGCATTCATCTTGCAGATCATAATGCCATTTTATTTTTGATATACATTGTTACTGTCAACTTATATTAGGGACGGCAAGCTTAACTTTCTTGTCCAATTGGTTATATTGCAATATATGCTTGTTTTTCTTGTGTCTCGAGCAAGTACTTCGCCATTTGCAAGTTACTCAACATACTTGGAAACCTTTGGACCTTCCCAAGACTCTTTTACAACACCTTCATACCACTTAGAATTGACCTTTAGGGACATCCTCTCCATCTTCATCCTTTTCCATCTCATTCCACCTAGGGTCACCGGGATTCCCCCCTTGAGGTGACTACCTCACCTCTAAATTGATGGGGACACCTGCCTAAGGTGACAATGGATAGGTTCCCTCCTAGTTGTTGCCATTTGGTGGTTGGGTTAAGCTTTTTCCAACCTACAACTTGTGTGATAACATTTTGGCGCCATTGTCGGTGCAAGTTTCCCTCCCAAAGCCTCTATCCCTCAGCTTGCCCGATGACTCCATTGAAGAACATTCCCTTTTCCACCCTTGATAAGTTTCCCTTAAATCTTGTCTGGCGACTCCACTTTCCACGAACCCACCTTTCCCTCTTTCCCCATTTCCCTCCTTTGGTGAGACTTGATCTCACCTGGCAACTCCATTGAGGTGTCTTTTCATTCAATGGAATTATGGCACCATGGGATGAACCCTCATACAAAACTTGTTGTGACTCAACGATGGCATTTTTACAAATGGAAAAGGAAAAGGCTGATAATAAATTTGCTAAGGAAATGATTAATCGCATAAGAGAGTTATTTCCTACCCTTGACGATGAAGAAGTGCTCAAAGAAAAAACATATGAAGAAAGTCATCAAGAAGAGAACAAGATGAGTTATGACCCTTTCAAATACCTTGATGATACTTTATTCAATGACCTCAGAAGTGAATAATTAATGGAGGAAAAAATAGATATGATAGATCCTCTTGAAGAAAAGAAAGCAAAGAACTATGCACTAAGGATCAATCCTCTTATGATGAAGAGGCGATGGAGGGGCGCGTCCATGAGAAGAAAGAAGAATTATGATAAAGTGCAACATATTGAGGCAGCACTATCTTTGTTCATGCTTGATGAAGGTAAAGTTGTCCAAACTTGCTCTCCTCCTGCACATGATTTTGAAGAAGCGATCATTCTTAATGATGAAGAATCTGAAGGTCCAGTTGAAGACGTCCATGCCTCTACTCCTCTTGCAAATGAAGAAAAAGAGATGGTCACTTTTGTTTATGGTCTTGTGAGAGAACCTTTACTAATGGTTGATGAGCATATAGACACTTTCATATAGACTGGCAGACGCAGATGGGATTTTGGTCACTTCATTATTGATAAAGATACAATTTATGACATTGAAGGTAGCTCTTAGGTATAAGGGGTTGAAGTGTCATCTTCATAGGATTGGTCTCCTTGCATGTATGATTCAGAGTTTTATTATCCCAATGTTGATATGGTTACAGAATTTGTCTTCCCCTTTGAGGATGATTTTTCACAACATACTCAGGGTGATCTGCAGTCATCCCTTGATACATACCCTTTTGAGGATGTAGATTCATTCTTCATCCATTGTGCTCAAATTTTGAACACCAATTCATGGTTAGTCCAAATAATTGCAAGGTCCACACTACCAAACGAAATTACTTTCATGTTGAGGCTTTGGGCAGGGATTTGCAGACAAAGGAGAGTTTCCTCTTGTTTTGGAAATCATAGGGTTTTCTTGGGATCTCTTTTGCTTTATCAACCTTCAAGGAGCAGTGATTTTCCGAGTCTTGACACTAACCACTTCACCCACTTTACATTGCTTAGAGAGGGATATATTGGAAACACTCCTTGACCTAGGGAAAGATCTACCCAATATGACACCTCGTCAACCCTCCCATATTCAAGCTTGACAAGTCGCATAATTTCTTTGAGCATGTAACTATTTGACATGGTAATATTTGATGCACATGCTTAGGTGTCTCATTTATTGATTGGATTTACTTATCATGATGTTATGACTTGAGATCCTTGGATGGTGTTCTTATTTGTCTTTGCAGGACCTAGTTGGTGGACATTTTTGGAAGAACAATCCTAGCTTGGGCTTCCATGGGGCTTGAAGCCCACAGGTGGATGCCAAGGGCCTGCATGTCGGATGAGAGAGATGAAAAATCAGAGGCCTAGAAAATAACTTAGACGACATAACCTAGCCCCCACATGCCAAACGTTTTTCCTAGGAGAGACAAAACGTCACCTCTAGAGGCATGACATCATCTAGGGGGGTTAGGGATTCGTGGTGAGGTTTACATGCATTGGCACATGGACATTTTGATGGGTTTGAGGCTTTGGCCATGAAGGAAGTAATTTGGATGCTTGACAAGTGGATTTGGGAAGCCTTTCTACACTCCTCCATCACCAACGAATTTCTCCTAGTGCCAAAACATCCCCTAAAGGGATGATGTCTTTATAAACTAGGGTTTTCTTTGTGCAAAAGTGAAGTTAAAGAGAATTTTTTAATATTACTTTGTAAAAGGGGAAAAATTAGGTTTGTTGACCCCTGGTATTGTGCTTTACCATTAATTATGTGGACAAACTATCTTAGTGATATTTTGTATAAATAAGAGATCATAAGATCTCATTTTAACATAACTCTCCCTCTTGTGAGAAGTATTGGACTGGAATTTTTGCTACCCTTGGGGGTTTTCTCTCTCTTGTGTTATGATATGGTTTCTCTTTGATTGTGGAGTTGATGATATTGATGCACTAGCCTTTGGAGGTCATTCTTTTGTTATTGTGGAGGTTTACTTTGGCATGTTAAAGGATTCTCTTGGATTGGTATGGTTCTTTACTTTGTTATTATCATTGTTAATTCAAGTTAAAGTTGTTTTGGACAAGGCTAGATAGGAAGTATAAGGATATACACCCTTATCCTAGTTTCCACCATTTTTTATCAAGCCTTTAAAGTTATTTTGCAAGGGTTTTGTTGACGAAGTAAGAGGATTTACACACCTCAATTTCAAAACCTAGCTAGACTACTTACCTTGGGAAGTAAGAGGATTTACACCCACAAGGGACTAGTAGTCCTAGATCTTTCTTCTTGACCCCATTAACCCATAACTAAAGGCACTAATCTTGCATTGGAGAAACAAAATATTGCATTGGGAAATGTAATTTCTTGTCATATTTACTTTTTGCAACTTGGATTGTGTTCCTTATGCTTAGAGCACCTCACAACCACTAGGGCATCCCCATCAAAGGGATAGTTCTTGTTGTTGTTACAAATTTTCATCTTCAGCCATTAGGGCTGTAGAAACCCTAATCAAATTTTTTGAATAACTCTCTAATCAACCGCTGGAAATTGTCCAAAGTTTGCACACTTACACTTATTGGTCTAGTGCACCTTTTGGCAAAGTTTGGAGGAGTTTTAAGGGTTGATTTTATTATTGTAATACATTGATTGTTACAGCCATAAGGCTGATATAATTTTCTGCAGAAAGTGTTTACAGTGGCCTTGTCTTTTCATGCTAGCATCTTGGTCTTTTATCTTGAGTTTTGCTAGTATTTAGCTAGTGTTTCTCTTGTATATTTCACTTGATTTATAGCATTCATATTGCAGATCATAATGCCCATTTATTTATGATATACATTGTTAATAACAACTGCTATTAGGGACAACAAGCTTAACTTGCTTGTCCAATTGGTTATGTTGCAATATATGATTTTTTTTCTTGTGCCTCGAGCAGGTACTTCACCATTTGCAGGTTATTCAACATACTTGGAAACCCTTGGACCTTCCCAAGACTCTTTTCCAAGACCTTCATACCACTTAGAATTTAGATTTAGAGACATCCTCTCCATATTCATCCTTTTCCATCTCATACCCCCTAGGGTCATCGAGATTCCCCCTTTGAGGTGACTACCTCACCTCTAAAGTGACGGGGACACCTGCCTAAGGTGACGGTGGGTAGGTTCCCTTCTAGTTGTCTCCCTTTGGTGGTTGGGTCGGGCTTTTCCCAACCTACAACTTGTGTGATAACCGAGCTTACAAGGCTCAAGTGCCATGGATGAGGCTTCAAACCATCACACAAGCATGTATAGTGGGTATTTAGCCTTAGAGTTGACTGTGAGCACCATTATAAAGTTTTGCACAAGAGAGGTGGATTTGGGGACATTAACCATGGTTGAGGGAGGAAACTAGATCTTTAGTCCTTAAAGACATATTTTAGTGTTGAAGATTCTCTTTTGTAAAACCTTTAGGAGTAATGGGATTGTATTTTATAAAATGGAACATGGTAAAAATAATGTGTGCACATTCTTAGAATTTGAAATTTCTTGGTAGGATTGCAACTTTCATTTACGTGTTTTTTGACTTGGTTGTTTTGAATTTAGCTCTAACATGACAACCCTAGTGGTTTGGGCTATAACAACAACAAAACCTTCATTTTTCCTAATCCTTTTCAATGTCTCTATTTTTCATATTAGTTTAAATAGCCTATGCAAATCCATGGCTAATGAAATCACACACATATAAATCTGACTATGCACATTCCAAATATATAATTTTTTTTAAATAATGGTGTTCTCTATTTTTAATTTATTTTTGTCTTACAAATATCTTGATTCTAAAATATAGAGGTCTTTTGTTCCTACTGTAAGTTTGTATCACCTTACCCATTTAAAAAAACAACTATATGCTACACTACTACAAACCAAGATTGACAAACCAAAAAATAAATAAAATTCTTTGATTATGTTAATTCCCTCAAACCTTGCACTAGAGTTTGGCTTCATAATATCATGGCTATGTTGATTTTCTTAATTTAAAAATAAATAAAAAAATTGGCATAAATACAAATTTGCAAAAATAACGGTGCACAAAAGCAAACTCTTCTCTATAATTGTGTGAATTATTTTAAGGAAATTTCTTCATTTGGATACTCAATGTAACACGAACACTTTTTTTTTCCATAAAAAATTACTCTTTATATTTATGATAATATAAAAATTTCACATCCAAAAAGTCTCTCTTCCTTATGTCATAAAGATCATAAGTCTCCTGAACAGTATTCCCAGTACATCCACAATAAAACCCCAGCCCATAATACCACTTCAAAATTCTCAAATGAGAAAAGCACCAACACTAGTAACATATGGAAGCTATATACTAAACCCCCATAGTCCCAAACTGATAACACAGAGTTCTCAATAATAGCAAAATGGCATACACAGGTGCCCGATACCTTCTTACAAAACAGAGATAAAGAACCACTCCCTCAAGGATATCCAACTGTGCTAGTAGATGTCTAGGAACTGAAGTGGCCCCTCATGTTTCCTAACGCATTTGTAGTAGATGAGCTTCCCAGGTTCCTTTATGAGTGCCTTCTTTGATAACCTATCCGCCTCTTGATTATCTTTTCTGTATACATGATCAAAGGATAATAATTGGAATTGGTTGATTAATACCGAGATGCTATCCATCCAACAATCCAATGAGACAACCTGAAGACGGCCTTTCCTATTTAACCAATCAATGATTATCTTGGAGTCTCCCAGTATGTGAAGTTCCTGAATGGATAACCGGAATGCCAAGGAGAGTAGTGCACACACACCAAGTAATTTGGCTTGGGTGTTAGTACCAGGCCCACAATTAAGGAGCCAGTGGTAGTTGCTTTGATCATTAATCCTTATGGCGCCTCCCACTCTGTTGTTCAATCCATTTGCTGCTACCGCTCCGTCGAACCAACCCATCGTGCCTCCCTAGTCCAGAACAAGCACCTTAACTCGTTGGATAGCCTCCGGAGGATTCTTTTTATATTCCTTGTATGAAAATAAAGAACTATGAATAACATTCAGAATCCTGGGAATGCATTCATCAAAGACCGCAAAGTTGCGCTCCCTTCAGATAGACCAACAGATTATAGCCGAGAGAGTGGGAAGATGTGAATTTTGGACTCTCCAATATTTGTAGCAGTCAATTAAATTATCCTCCACCCAGTTGCCAGTATAGTTGATAAACTTTTTAAGGCTGATCCCTACCTCTTGCGTGAAGGTGCACTCCAGAAATAGATGTTGAGTCAATTCTATACTTTTCATGCATAGTTTACAAACACCGGGACCTATGAATCCTCTTCGCTGAAGGGTCTCCCACGACAGAATTTTATTTTCCATCATTAACCAGAAAAAGAGCTTAATTTTCAGTGAACAATCCCAATCCCACATGGCCTTACTCTAACCACCAGACTTATAGATCCGTTTATGAATTTCGACTGCTAGATAGATGTTCCTTACCGTTACCTGACCAGACTTGTTACCTCCAGTCCATTTAAGTTGATCAGATTTATCCTGCAGTATAATATCATTGTTAATAAGAGCAACACGGTAAGCTTGTGATTCAACCCGTAAACACCCAGTCAATTCCAAATATTCACTAGATATCCAATTGAATGTGATTCGACCCACCTATGACATTGCTTTAGCCTGGAATAGATAATAAATTCCTTTTCTATTTATTGCCTCAATCAATTCCTCCGATAAAATAGCCGACTGACCCATCCCCAGGATGTAATCTTTCCTGACCAAGATAGAGTGCCCATTCCCCGGGCTCCATGCCAACCAGTGAAGTAATAGATCAAGGGACTTTAATAAATATTTCCATACCTTAGAACCTTTCTCCTTTGTAATATCCATTGTTCGGAGCCAGCTAGCAGTAGATACAAATGGCATGTACTTATCTTTTATAACCCTATTCCATAACCCCTTCTTCATCAATTCTCTCCAAAGACTATTAGCAGCCAGGGCTTTACTAAAATCTAGGATATTCCGCAATCCCCATCCCCCATAGATCTTTGGTCTTGCAATCAGCTTCCAGTCACAGAGATGTAGGATTTTCTTTTTTCGAGCTCTCGTCCATAAAAAATTGTATATGAGTTGGCAAATTTTAATAATTATCGGAGAAGGCAGATTCACTAAAGTCAACCAGTAAACTGACTGACTCTCTAAAACCGCTTTGATCAAAGTTAGATGTCCCCCTAGAGTTAACCATTGGTTGCACCAGTGGTTAATCTTTTGATCGTATTTCTCAATGAGCCAAAGCCAATACTCACTTCTGTATCTATCAATCTTAAGGAAATACCCAAGGTATCTAAACCCATCCGAAAGTGCTTGATAATTATAAGGCATAATATAATTCAGTGAGTCAAGAACCAACTAGCGAACCCCATACTAATAAAGAGTAGTTTTCTGTCAGTTTACCTGTAGACCCGATGCCAAGTAGAAATGGTTTAAAACCCTACTTATCTCCCTCCATTCCGCAAGTGAATCATTTGTTAGGATGAGGATATCATCTACAAAAAGTAGATGCAAGATCCGGATAAATGTCGAAACCTTTATACCGGACAAAAGACCTTCCCCTTTACTTTTTTTTAAGGCAAGACTTAATCCTTCAATAATGAGAATTAATAGTAGGGGCGACAGAGGAAACCCCTGTCTAAGTCCTCTCCCACTACTAAAGAAATATGTAGGTTCTCCATTTATGAGCACCGCAAAGGACACTGACGTAACACTTCCCATGATCCAGTTAGTCATCATAAGCCCAAATCCACATTGGAGTAAAACCAACCTGACGAAATCCCAGCTAATGCAGTCATATGTTTTTTTTCAGTCAATTTTAAGGATTAAAGCCTTCAATTTTTTCTCTTTAATGCTATGTAGACACTCCTGTACAGTCCCAATTGCATCTGCAATTTGTCTACCCTTGAGAAAGCTAAATTGCTCTTCCGACAGAGTACAGGATAGAATCGGTCTAATCCTCTTGGCAATTATCTTTGTAATGATCTTATAGCAAATATTCCACAAAGCAATCAGCCGAAAGTCACCAAATGTAGCTGGCCCATTTACCTTCGGGATTAACGCAATAAAGGTCGTGTTCATACCCTTATAAACTGCCCCTGTCATGCATGCCTCTTCCACCGCTTCTACCAAATTAGATGCCACCAACTCAAAGAAGTGCGAGTAAAACTCAACAGTCCACCCATATGGGCATGGGCTCTTATCCTTCATAAACCCTTTCAGAACTTCAAGTACTTCCTCCTTGGTAACCGGGTTCTCCAACACTTAAATTATATTATATTTCAAAAGTTGATTTGATTTCCTACATCTCATCTTCTTACATCATATTGATATACGTTGTGAAAGTAGCTAAAATCATATCTCCTAATCAATATCTTGTTGTTTTTTCACATTTACATTGCCATTTATATGTCATGAAAGACCACATTGCACTCATCCACTTATACTTCATTTTTATAATTTTAATTTTATGTGTGGCTTATGTTTCAATGTTTCAAAAATAATATATCCTTGCTTACTCCTAAGGGATGAAGTTGACATCACAAGAATGTCGATTAAACTTCTAACGCTTCTTTATGCTCAATGTTTATTTCTTCTCGAAGCATACGTATCTTGTTGTAGCTTTTAAATCATTTTTAAGTCGAAAGGCGTACACCTATTGACAATGGGCACAATTAATGATATTTTAACCTTAAACCCTAATCTGATGGCTATGCATTGAAGATGCTGGCATATTCTTAGTTGTCTTCCAAAATCAATGGGTCAGATTTATTGTTCATAACTTTCTTGCATTTATCGAGGCATCCGTTAAGAAGTTTACTTTTTAACATTTACCTAATCACATTAAAAAATTACTGTAAGGATATGTAATTGCCACGTTTAAATGATTAAGTAGGATTAAACCATGGCATCTAAATAAATGCCCACGTTCTGCTTCTGAACCGGTCGTCTGATGCCCACGCGTTCCATTTATCAACCTAATGCAGCCAAACATTTCATATTACCACAGACAGATTACCACAGACATTTGATATTAGGGGCACGCGTTCTCAGTCGATACCTTTCGGCGTTCTCAGCCGCGAGTTAGCAGCTGTGCTAGTATATTAAATAACCTAAAATGTACTTAAAAGGTTTTCACCCACCTAAGAGGAAAATAAACCTAAGTCATCCTTGTGATTGTTGGCATATTACAAGAATTGGGCAATGCGCACATCACAAGAAGTAGGTAATGAACATAACATTGTAACATTGTTTGTTCATTTGATGGTTGTGTTTAGTGATAAGGAGAGTTAGTTAACTTAAAAAGAATTAATTAACATGTATATTTTTTCATTTTAATTTTTATTAAGTAAAAGGAAACTT
>JASDQU010435672.1:67286-80948 GCA_032191745.1 Picea mariana
TCCACACGATGCTTCCAATGACCTGCTGTGGTGTGCTTGACTATGGACACCATTCAAAGACTTTGACTTTTAGTTAAGCGCCCAGCACTCCGCAGCAGGGTAGGAATTTCAAAGTTTTGACAATTTTTTACTTGTTTTCACAAAATTTTAAGAAGATTGTGGATGATTATCCAAATTTTTTAACAGTATTTGATGAACAAATGGTCTTGTGGCTAATAATTTGTCTGTCAAATTCTATATCTATTCTATATCTCCTACACATCAGTTTTTTTAAAGAAAGTGACTGCTGTGAGTAACCATTAGGCTACTCATTAGGCCCACATATGACAATGATGATGGTTAGTCGTTATTAACATCAATATATAAATTTATATATGATGGTGGTGGTTAATTTATACTAAGACATAGGATACAACGATCCCTCACAACGATTGCTAACTTGTGGGTGAGAACGCCGAAAGGTATCGGTTGGTAATTAGCAGCTGTGCTGCTGGTTATATCATTTGATGTCTTTGTGTATAATGTGAACATGGGTTTCTCTTGGCACGCTTGAAAATGAAACGCTCCATGCTCACATAATAGGTGGGTATGAAACGTGCGGACAAGTAAGACGCACCGATAACTGAGAAGGAAGTTGAAGTAATGCCACTTAATAATCTTGTGGCTAATAATTTGTGAGTAACCATTAGACTACTCATTAAACCCACATATGACAATGATGATGGTTAGTCTTTATTAAGATCAATATATAAATTTATATATGATGATGGTAGTTAACTTATATTAAGATATAGGATACAACGATTCCTCACAACTTTATTCTAATAATAATTATATAATTTTTAAGTATGTTTATTTTATAAATACATATTATGATCTCAACAAATTACATAATAATAATCATAATATAATTTTAAAGGGATTATATTACATCTAAGTGGTCACAAAAGCTAGGGAATATTTTTAGTAATTTCTTAAAGAGTTTAATAAGGTAAGAGAATAGTTAGCTAGCTAGCTGAGAAAGTATCATGGTATTTAAAGAAGGATAATCCAAGTTCGGGGTAGTTGGAAAGGTTTGAAGTGGTCACAAAAGCTAGGGAATATTTTTAGTAATTTCTTAAAGAGTTTAATAAGGTAAGAGAATAGTTAGCTAGCTAGCTGAGAAAGTATCATGGTATTTAAGAAGGATAATCCAAGTTCGGGGTAGTTGGAAAGGTTTGAAGTGGCCATTAAGAAATTGGAGGGTAAGAGAGGAGTGAAAAGGGTAGTTGGAAAGGCTTGAAGTGGCCATTAAGAAATTGGAGGGTAAGAGAGGAGTGAAAAGGATAGTGTTTTAAGTTTAATTTTTTATTTAAATTTAATATGTGAATATGATTATTATATTTGGAGAAGTATAAATATATTAATTATCTAAAAAAATATAATTAAAATTAATATTAAAATAATAATAATAATAATAAATTTTAAAAAAATTAGTAAATTTAAATTTTTTTTTACTTAATAAAAATTAAAATGAAAGAATATACATGTTAATTAATTTTTTTAGTTAACTAACCCTCCTTATCACTAAACACAACCATCAAATGAACAAACAATGTTACAATGTTATGTTCGTTACCTACTTCTTGTGATGTGCGCATTGCCCAATTCTTGTAATATGCCAGCAATCACAAGGATGACTTAGGTTTATTTTCCTCTTAGGTGGGTGAAAACCTTTTAAGTACATTTTAGGTTATTTAATATAAAATGATTTAAACGCTACAACAAGATACGTATGCTTGGAGAAGAAATAAACATTGAGCATAAAGAAGCGTTAGAAGTTTAATCAACGTTCTTGTGATGTCAACTTCATCCCTTAGGAGTAAGCAAAGATATATTATTTTTGAAACATTGAAACATAAGTCACACATAAAATTAAAATTATAAAAATAAGTATAAGTGGATGAGTGCAATGTGGTCTTTCATGATATATTAGTGGCAATGTAAATGTGAAAAACCAACAAGATGTTGATTAGGAGATATGATTTTAGCTACTTTCACAACGTATATCAATATGATGTAAGAAGATGAGATGTAGGAAATCATATCAACTTTTGAAATATAATATAATGTAAGTGTTGGAGAACCTGGTTACCAAGGAGGAAGTACTTGAAGTTCTGAAAGGGTTTATGAAGGATAAGAGCCCAAGCCCGGATGGGTGGACTGTTGAGTTTTACCTGCACTTCTTTGAGTTGGTGGCATATGATTTGGTAGAAGCGGTGGAAGAGGCACGCATGACAGGGGTGGTTTATAAGGCTATGAACACGACCTTTATTGCATTAATCCCGAAGGTAAATGGGCCAGCTACATTTGGTGACTTTCGTCCAATTTCTTTGTGCAATCTTTGCTATAAGATCATTACAAAGATAATTGCCAAGAGGATTAGAACGATTATGTCCCGTACTCTGTCGGAAGAGCAATTCGGCTTTCTCAAGGGTAGACAAATTGGGGATGCAATTGGGACTGTACAGGAGTGTCTACATAGCATTAAAGAGAAAAAATTGAAGGCTTTAATCCTTAAAATTGACTTAAAAAAAGCATATGACTGCATTAGCTGGGATTTCCTCAGGTTGGTTTTACTCCAATGTGGATTTGGGCTTATGATGACTAACTGGATAATGGGAAGTGTTACATCAATGTCCTTTGCGGTGCTCATAAATGGAGAACCTACATATTTCTTTAGTAGTGGGAGAGAACTTAGACAGGGGTCTCCTTTGTCGCCCCTACTATTCATTCTCATTATGGAAGGATTAAGTCTTGCCTTAAAAAAAAGTAAAGAGGAAGGTCTTTTGTCCAGTATAAAGGTTTCAAGCTTTATCTGGATCTTGCATCTACTTTTTGTAGATGATATCCTCATCCTAACAAATGATTCACTTGCGAAATGGAGGGAGACAAGTAGGGTTTTAAACCATTTCTGCTTGGCATCGGGTCTACAGGTAAACTCACAGAAAACTACTCTTTATCAGTATGGGGTTTGCCAGTTGGTTCTTGACTCACTGAATTATATTCTGCCTTATAATTATCAAGCACTTTCAGATGGGTTTAGATACCTTGGGTATTTCCTTAAGATTGATAGATACAGAAGTGAGGATTGGCTTTGGCTCATTGAGAAATACGATCAAAAGATTAACCACTAGTGCAACCGGTGGTTAACTCTAGGGGGACGTCTGACTTTGATCAAAGTGGTTTTAGAGAGTCAACCGGTTTACTGGTTGACTTTAGTGAATCTGCCTTCTCCGATAATTATTAAAATTCACCAACTCATATACAATTTTTTATGGATGGGAGCTCAAAAAAAGAAAAGCCTACATCTCTGTGACTGGAAGCAGATTGTAAGACCAAAGATCTATGGGGGATGGAGATTGCAGAATATCCTAGATTTTAGTAAAGCCCTGGCTGCTAACAGTCTTTGGAGAGCATTGATGAAGGAGGGGTTATGGAATAGGGTTATAAAAGATAAGTACATGCCATTTGTATCTACTACTAGCTGGCTCTGAACAATGAATGTTACAAAGGAGAAAGGTTATAAGGTATGGAAATATATATTAAAGTCCCTCCATCTATTACTTCACTAGTTGGCATGGAGCCCGAGAAATGGGCACTCTATCTTGATTGGGAAAGATTACATCCTGGGGATGGGTGAGTCAGCTATTTTATTGGAGGAATTGATTGAGGCGATAAATAGAAAAGGAATCTATTATCTATTCCAGGCTAAAGCAATGTCACAGGTGGGCCAGATCACATTAAATTGGATATCTAGTGAAGATTTGAAATTGACTGGGTGTTTACGGGTTGAATGAAAAGCTTACTGCGTTGCTCTTATTAACAATGGTATTATACTGCAGGATAAATCTGATCATCTTAAATGGACTAGAGGTAACAAGTCTGTTCAGGTAACGATAAGGAACATCTTTCTAGCAGTTGAAATTCGTAAATGGATCTATAAGTCTGGTGGTTGGAGTAAGGCCATGTGGGATTGGGATTGTTCACTGAAAATTAAGCTCTTTTTATAGTTAATGATGGAAAATAAAATTATGTCATGGGAGACCCTTCAGCGAAGAGGATTCATAGGTCCTAGTGTTTGTAAACTATGCATGAAAGGTACAGAATCGACTCAACATCTATTTCTGGCAGGAGGTATGGATCAGCCTTAAAAAGTTTATCAACTATACTGGCAATTGGGTGGGGGATAATTTAATTGACTGCTACAAATATTGGAGAGTCCAAAATTCACATCTGCCCACTCTCCCAGCTATAATCTGTTGGTCTATCTGGAGGGAGCGCAACTTTGCAGTATTTGATGAATGCATTCCCAAGATTCTGAATGTTATTCATAGTTCTTTATTTGCATACAGGGAATATAAAAAGAATCCTCCGAAGGCTATCCAATGAGTTAAGGTGCCTGTTCTGGACAAGGGAGGCATGATGGGTTGGTTCGATGGAGCGGAAGCAACAAATGGGTTGAACAACGGAGCTGGAGGCGTCATAAGGATTAATGATCAAAGCAACTACCACTGGCTCCTTAATTGTGGGTCTGGTACTAATACCCGAGCCAAATTACTTGGTGTGTGGGCACTACTCTCCTTGGCATTCCGGTTATCCATTCAGGAACTTCACGTACTGGGAGACTCCAAGATAATCATTGATTGGTTAAACATGAAAGGTCGTCTTCAGGTTGTCTCATTGGACTATTGGATGGATAGCATCTCGGTATTAATCAACCAGATCCAATTATTATCCTTTGATCACATATACAGAAAAGACAATCAAGAGGCATATAGGTTATCAAAGAAGGCACTCATAAAGGAACCTGGGAAGCTCATCTACTACAAATGTGTTGGGAAACATGAGGGGCCACTTCAGTTCCTAGACATCTACTAGCACAGTTGGATATCCTTGAGGGAGTGGTTCTTTATCTCTGTTTTGTAAGAGGGTATTGGGCACCTCTGTATGCCATTTTTCTATTATTGAGAACTTTGTGTTATCAGTTTGGGACTATGGGGGTTTAGTATATAGCTTCCATATGTTACTATTGTTGGTGCTTTTCTCATTTGAGAATTTTGAAGCGGTATTATGGGTTGGGGTTTTATTGTGGATGTACTGGGAATATTGTTCAGGAGACTTATGATCTTTATGACATAAGGAAGAGAGACTTTTTGGATGTGAAAGTTTTATATTATCATAAATATAAAGAGTAATTTTTTATGGAAAAAAAAAGTGTTCGTGTTACATTGAGTATCCAAATGAAGAAATTTCCTTAAAATAATTCACACAATTATAGAGAAGAGTTTGCTTTTGTGCACCATTATTTTTGCAAATTTGTATTTATGTCAATTTTATTTATTTATTTTTAAATTAAGAAAATCAACATAGCCATGATATTATGAGGCCAAACTTTAGTGCAAGGTTTGAGGGAATTAACATAATCAAAGAATTTTATTTATTTTTTGGTTTGTCAATCTTGGTTTGTAGTAGTGTAGCATATAGTTGTTTTTTTAAATGGGTAAGGTGATACAAACTTATAGTAGGAACAAAAGACCTCTATATTTTAGAATCATGATTTTTGTAAGACAAAAATAAATTAAAAATAGAGAACACCATTATTTAAAAAAAATTATATATTTGGAATATGCATAGTCAGATTTATATGTGTGTGATTTCATTAGCGATGGATTTGCATAGTTCCATTTAAACTAATATGAAAAATAGAGAAATTGAAAAGAATTAGGAAAAATCAAGGTTTTGTTGTTGTTATAGCCCAAACCACTAGGGCTGTCATGTTAGAGCTAAATTCAAAACAACCAAGTCAAAAAACACATAAATGAAAGTTGCAATCCTACCAAGAATGTGCACACATTATTTTTACCATGTTCCATTTTATAAAATACAATCCCATTACTCCTAAAGGTTTTACAAAAGAGAATCTTCAACACTAAAATATGTATTTAAGGACTAAAGATCTAATTTCCTCCCTCGACCATGGTTAATGTCCCCAAACCCACCTCTCTTGTGCAAAACTTTATAATGGTGCTCACAGTCAACTCTAAGGCTAAATACCCACTATACATGCTTGTGTGATGGTTTGAAGCCTCATCCATGGCACTTGAGCCTTGTAAGCTCAGTTATCGCACAAGTTGTAGGTTGGGAAAAGCCTGACCCAACCACCAAATGGAGACAAATAGGAGGGAACCTACCCACCGTCACCTTAGGTAGGTGTCCCTGTCACTTTAGAGGTGAGGTAGTCACCTCAAAGGGGGAATCTCAGTGACCCTAGGGGGAATGAGATGGAAAAGGATGAATATGGAGAGGATGTCCTTAAATCTCAATTCTAAGTGGTATGAAGGTCCTGGAAAAGAGTCTTGGGAAGGTCCAAGGGTTTCCAAGTATGTTGAATAACCTACAAATGGTGAAGTACCTGCTCGAGGCATAAGAAAAAAAATCATATATTGCAATATAACCAATTGGACAAGCAAGTTAAGCTTGGTGTCCGTAATAGCAGTTGTTATTAACAATGTATATCAGAAATAAAATGGCATTATGAGCTGCAATATGAATGCTATAAATCAAGTGAAAGATACAAGAGAAACACTAGCTAAATCCTAGCAAAACTCAAGATAAAAGACCAAGATGCTAGCATGAAAAGACAAGGTTGTTGTAAACACTTTCTGCAGAAAATTATATCAGCCTTATGGCTGTAACAATCAATGTATTAAAATAATAAAATCAACCCTTAAAACTCCTCCAAAATTTGCCAAAAGGTGCACTAGACCAATAAGTGTAAGTGTGCAAACTTTGGACAATTTCCAGCGGTTGATTAGAGAGTTATTCAAACAATTTGATTAGGGTTTCTGCAGCCCTTATGGATGAAGATGAAAATTTTTAACAACAACAAGAACTATCCCTTTGATGGGGATGCCCTAGTGGTTGTGAGGTGCTCTAAGCATAAGGAACACAATCCAAGTTGCAAAAAGTAAATATGACAAGAAATTACGTTTCCCAATGCAATATTTTGTTTCTCTAATGCAAGATTAGTGCCTTTAGTTATGGGTTAATGGGGTCAAGAAGAAAGAGCTAGGACTACTAGTCCCTTGTGGGTGTAAATCCTCTTACTTCCCAAGGTAAGTAGCCTAGCTAGGGTTTGAAATTGAAGGGTGTAAATCCTCTTACTTCCTCAACAAAACCCTTGCAAAATAACTTTAAAGGTTTGATAAAAAATGGTGGAAACTAGGATAAGGGTGTATATCCTTATACTCCCTATCTAGCCTTGTCCAAAACAAATTTAACTTGAATTACCAATGATAGTAACAAAGTAAAGAACCATACCAATCCAAGAGAATCCTTTAACATGCTAAAGTAAACCTCCACAATAACAAAAGAATGACCTCCAAAGGCTAGCGCATCATCATAATCAACTCAAAAATCAAAGAGAAACCATATCATAACACAAGAGAGAGAAAACCCCCAAGGGTAGCAAAAATTTCAGTCCAATACTTCTCACAAGAGGGAGAGTTATGTTAAAATGAGATCTTATGATCTCTTATTTATACAAAATATCACTAAGATAGTTTGTCCACATAATTAATGGTAAAGCACAATACCAGGGGTCAAAAAACCTAATATTTCCCCTTTTACAAAGTAATATTAAACAATTCTCTTTAACTTCACTTTTGCACAAATAAAACCCTAGTTTATAAAGACATCGTCCCTTTAGGGGACGTTTTGGCACTAGGAGAAAGTCATTGGTGATGGAGGAGTGTAGAAAGGCTTCCCAAATCCACTTGTCAAGCATCCAAATTACTTCCTTCATGGTCAAAGCCTCAAACCCATCAAAATGTCCATGTGCCAATGCATGTCAACCTCACCACCAATCTCTAACCCCCCTAGATGACGTCATGCCTCTATAGGTGACGTTTTGCCTCTCCTAGGAAAAATGTTTGGCATGTGGGGGCTAGGTTATGTCGTCTAAGTTATTTTCTAGGCCTCTATTTTTTAATCTCTCTCATTCGACATGTGGGCCCTTGGCATCCACCTGTGGGCTTCAAGCCCCATGGAAGCCCAAGCTAGGATTGTTCTTCCAAAATTGTCCACCAACTAGGTCCTGCAAAGACAAATAAGAACGCCATCCAAGGATCTCAAGTCATAACACCATGATAAGTAAATCCAATCAATAAATGAGACACCTAAGCATGTGCATCAAATATTAACATGTCAAACAGTTACATGCTCAAAGACATTATGCGACTTGTCAAGCTTGAATATGGGAGGGTTGACGAGTTGTCCTATTGGGTAGATCTTTCTCTAGGTCAAGGAGAGTTTCTAATATATCCCTCTCTAAGCAATGTAAAGTGGGTGAAGTGGTTAGTGTCAAGACTCAGAATATCACTGCTCCTTGAAGGTTGATAAAGCAAAAGAGATCCCAAGAAAACCCTATGATTTCCAAAACAAGAGGAAACTCTCCTTTGTCTGCAAATCCCTGCCCAAAGTCTCAACATGAAAGTAATTTCGTTTGGTAGTGCGAACCTTGGAATTATTTGGACTAGCCATGACTTGGCGTTCAAAATTTGAGCACGATGGATGAAGAAGGAATTTGCATCCTCAAAAGGGTATGTATCAAGGGATGACTACAGATCACCCTGAGTATGCTGTGACAAATCATCCTCAAAGGGGAAAACAAATTTTGTAACCATATCATCACTGGGATGATAAAACTCTGAATCATACATGCAAGGAGACCAGTCCTATGAAGATGACACTTCAACCCCTTATGCCTGAGAGCTACCCTCAATGTCATAAATTGTATCTTTATCAATAATGAAGTGACCAAAATCCCACCTGCGTCTGCCAATCTATATGAAAGTGTCTATATGCTTATGAACCATTAGTAAAGGTTCTCTCACAAGACCATAAAAAAAAGTGACCATCTCTTTTTCTTCATGTGCAAGACGAGTAGAGGCATGGACGTCTTCAACTGGACCTTCAGATTCTTCATCATTAAGAATGATCGCTTCTTCAACATCATGTGCAAGAGAAGAGCAAGTTTGGACAATTTTACCTTCATCAAGCATGAGCAAAGATAGTGGTGCCTCAATATGTTGCACTTTATCATAATTCTTCTTTCTTCTCATGGACACGCCCCTCCATCGCCTCTTCATCATAAGAGGATTGATCCTTAGTGCACAGTTCTTTGCTTTCTTTTCTTCAAGAGGATCTATCATATCTATTTTCTCCTCCATTAATTATTCACTTCTGAGGTCATTGAATAAAGTATCATCAAGGGTCAGAAATAACTCTCTTATGCGATTAATAATTTCCTTAACAAATTTATTAGCAGCCTTTTCCTTTTCCATTTGTAAAAATGCCATCGTTGAGTCACAACAAGTTTTGTATGAGGTTTCATCCCATGGTGCCATAATTCCATTAACTGAAAAGACACCTTAATGGAGTCACTAGGTGAGATCAAGTCTCACCAAAGGAGGGAAATGGGGAAAGAGGGAATGGTGGGTTCGTGGAAAGTGGAGTCGCTAGACAAGATTTAAGGGAAACTTATCAAGGGTGGAAAAGGGAACGTTCTTCAATGGAGTCATCGGGAAAGCTGAGGGATAGAGGCTTTGGGAGGGAAACTTGCCAAAGTGTCATTAGGGCACGAAGAGGATTCCAAATCCTCCCCGACAATGATGCCAACATGTTATCACACAAGTTGTAGGTTGGAAAAAGCCCAACCCAACCACCAAATGGCAACAACTAGGAGGGAACCTACCCACTGTCACCTTAGGCAGGTGTCCCCATCACTTTAGAGGTGAGGTAGTCACCTCAAGGGGGGAATCTCGGTGACCCCAGGGGGAATGAGATGGAAAAGGATGAAGATGGGGATGTACCTAAAGGTCAATTATAAGTGGTATGAAGGTCTTGTAAAAGAGTCTTGGGAAGGTCCATGGGTTTCCAAGTATGTTGAGTAACCTGCAAATGGCGAAGTACTTGCCCGAGACACAAGAAAAACAAGCATATATTGCAATATAACCAATTGGGCAAGCAAGTTAAGTTTGTTGTCCCTAATATAAGTTGTTAGTAACAATGTATATCAGAAATAAAATGGCATTATGATCTGCAAGATGAATGCTAGAAATCAAGTGAAAGATACAAGATAAATATTAGTTAAATACTAGCAAAACTCAAGATAAAAGACCAAGATGCTAGCATGAAAACACAAGGATGTTGTAAACACTTTCTGCAGCAAATTATATCAGCCTTATGGCTGTAACAATAAATGTATTACAACAAGAAAAAAATCCCCTAAAAATCCTCCAAACTTTTCCCAAAAGTGCGCTAGACCAAGAAGTGTAAGTGTGCAAACTTTGGGTAATTTCCAACGGTGGATTAGAGAGTTATTCAAACAAATTGATTAGGGTTTCTACAGCCCTAATTTTTGAATATGAAAATTTGTAACAAAATAAAGAACTATGCCTTTGATGGGGACGCCTTAGTGGCTGTGAGGTTCTCTAAGCACAAGGAACACAATCCAAGTTGCAAAAAGTAAATATTACAAGAAATTATGTTTCCCAATGCAATAATTTGTTTCTCCAATGCAAGATTAGTGCCTTTAGTTATGGGTTAATGGGGTCAATAATAAATATCTAGGACTACTAGTCCCTTGGGGGTGTAAATCCTATTACTTCCCAAGGTAAGTACCCTAACTAGGGTTTGGACTTGAGGGGTGTAAATCCTCTTACTTCCTCAACAAAACCCTTGCAAAATAACTTTAAAGGCTTGATAAAAAAAATGGTGGAAACTAGGATAGGGGTGTATATCCTTATAATCCCTATCTAGCCTTGGCCAAAACAAATTTAACTTGAATTATCAATGATAACAACAAAGTAAAGAACCATACCAATCCAAGAGAAGCCTTTAACATGCCAAAGTAAACCTCCACAATAGAAAAAGAATGACCTTGAAAGGATAGCGCATCATCGTCATCAAATCCACAACCAAAGAGAAACCATATCGTAACATAAGAGAGAGAAAACACCCAAGGGTAGCGAAAATTTCATTCCAATACTTCTCACAAGAGGGAGAGTTATGTTAAAATGAGATTTTATGATCTCTTATTTATACAAAATGTCACTAAGATAGTTTTTCTGCATAATTAAGGGTAAACCACAAGACCAGGGGTCATAAACCCTAATATTGCCCCTTTTACAAAGTAATATTAAACAATTCACTTTAATTTCATTTTTTTACAAAGAAAACCCTAGTTTATAAAGACGTCACCCCTTTAGGGGACGTTTTGGCACTAGGAGAAAGTCATTGGTGATTGATCCGTCAGGATTTTTCGAATGACTTATGGTTGAGATTTTTAAATTTGCATGAATTAATTGACTATGGGGAAACTTAACGAAAGAACGAGAAAAGAAAAGGAATTATACAGCCATTAACATATTTGCAAATCTGAAAAACAATGAGAAACAACAAACCATAATGCACAGGTTGATAACGGAGTTCGGCACAACTTTGCCTACGTCTCCGGGCCTTTTCTCTGTGGGGGAGGCTTTTTATTTCTGTTTGAAAACTCAATGGTACATATTTACAATGTCGAATGGCTTCTAGACTGATCTAGTCTTGTTCGCCCAGATCTCTGGAACCATACACAAAAAATGGCACCTGAAACGGATGTCTGGAGCTCTCAGAAACGGTCCGACAACATCTCCTCCTCAACGGCTTCCCTGCCTCAAACTGGCTTTGACTTGGCTTCTCCTCAGCATCTCTGCTCTGATTTGCTCTCAAAAGTTGTCCCCTTGGCCTCAAATGGCCTTGGTTAAATAGTTGGAAAAGTTGGTTGCTCATCCCCAACTTCCTCCCAAAAATTAGGCTCAAAAACCACCCAATAACTCCCAATTACATTAAAAAAGGATTAATTACATTAAAAAAAATCCCCAAGTGGTTATAAAACCCACTTTAACTATATAATTGGTTAAAATGGGGCTTAAGCCCCCTCTCCTGGGTGCGTGCCCCTTTTTGCAAGGTCATATGGATCATGTGGCCACGCGCTAGCCCAAAGGGCTAAGCGCGGGCCACCCCTCTCGCGCTGGCACTGGTCGCATGGAGCGGTTTTAAAACCGTGGGCTAACATTGTAATAACCGTTGCAACTGTTTAACTGCGCGGGCATAACGTTTAAACCACCCTCCGCACATATGGTCATATGTAACGCAATGTAACCGGGGTCGGGGCTAAGCCCCGGCCCGACCCCCCGCAATATGTATTATAACATGACTTTAAATATAATATAACCTACTCACATAACAAGTTCCGCCATGTGGCCTGTTGGCCCGACGTACTTTGCCAAAGCATTGAACGAACCGGAGGTCATGATTTCGAATCCAGTTCGAGCTTTAACAAAATTTTGAACCCAAAACAAATTGGACAAATACCGGGGTGCCACATGGCAGCCCGTGATTGGGCCACGTGGCACCTTTACATCCACTCGATGAATGCCACGTGTCAACCGTCTATTGGTCCATGTCATCACATGTCGTACACCCAGTCAGCCTTTCCACATCATCGCCATGTTGGAAGCCATACGGTCCAGTCATCATGCCACATCATCCACTGACGTCATCCGTGCCACGTGTCACCCTTCTAGTGGTGACACGTGTCACTTCAGGATTGGTCCAAATGCGTGCCAAAAATGCCAAATCAGCCTGACACGTGTCACTGCCGGAGGCTACCACGTGTCCTATATAGACATGCCACATGTCATCGTACGGACTGAAACGTGTCCTGTACGGACTGACATGTGTCCTGTACGGACAGGTACAGTCAGCATCCAAAATTTTGCCTGTTTGGCTCGGCGGACAGAATGCGATATCTTCTCCATGCGGACTCCGTTTGACAAAGTAAATATACCACCGGAATCAGGAAGACGAGCCAGACACAATGATGTTGGTTTCATCAGATTCTGAGCACTTTCATTTTTGAGCATTTTTCAAGCCCTGACAGGCTTCTGAATCCGATTTCGGATCACACCTCCCCACAATAAGACCTTTTGGTCCCCAAAAGGTTACTGATCAGTCAACAAGCTCGGGATAGGCCACCCGGCTTGCTCTTTGTCTCTGAACTCTGTCCTGTGCACCTGTCTCATCAAGATCAACCGTAACACAATCATGACAACTGACAGTATATCGTTAGCCATTGCAACCTTGTTACATCTTACTGAAGCTACTATCATCCATGTAGAAAACATTGCTAATGACAGCATCAAAAAGATGACTGCAAATGTACTGATATACTTTAGATATCTGCACAACATGAGCTTATCTTGAAGCAACCTATGATTGATTTTCCATTCAACAACCATATCTTGTTCTTGCTTAAGATCAATTACTTCATTTGAAACAACCACATTCGTTAACTTTTCCTTTGTTTGAAGTGTTTTATTTTCTTTAACACGATGAGCATGAACCACATAATCATGACCTGCTTTAGTGAACTGATATTGATTCTTTGTTCTGTAGAAGATTGCCTTACGATCAAACAAGTATGGACTACCTAAGATCATTCCACATTCTCTTAATGACACAACATCACAAGTTACTTCGTCCACATACTTAGATGAAATTGCAAATTTGATT
>JASDQU010435673.1:53050-63450 GCA_032191745.1 Picea mariana
CGATACTAAAGGTTCCCAACATGGAAAAATAATTCTTGGTATGCACGGATGCATCCAAGGAAGGACTAGGGAGAGTTTTGATGCAAGACGGTCAAGTGATCGCTTACATTTAAAGGAAATTAAGAAGGCATGAAGAGAACTACGCAAAACATGACTTGGAGTTATTAGAGATTGTATATTCCTTGAGAGTATGGAGACATTATCTGATTGGATGAAAAATTGAATTAAAGATAGATCATTGTGGGTTGCAACATATTTTTACTCAGAGTGACCTAAACGCGCGAGAAAAGCGTTGGTCAGAACTACTTAGCGAAAACGATTTTGAATTTACTTACATTAAATGAAGGATGAACAAAGTAGCAGATGAGTTGATTCGAGGACGATGCATATTATCGATAATACCTCTTAAGATGAATCTTTGAGAAAAGATTCTAACTCTACAGATTGACGATGATTGGTACAAGGAAGTTAAGGATAATATTGGACAAGATACCATGATGGTATCGAAATATGAAGGATATTCATTTGAAAGAGACAAATTGTTGAGGTATAAAAGAAGAATTTATGTACCTCCTAATGACGAATTAGGAAGTTTGATTTTTAGTGAATCTTATCGATCGAGTAGTGTACATGGCTCATCTAGGAGTCACAAAAATGAAGGAAGACCTTAAGCCTTTATTCTTCTGGAAAGGAATGAAAGAGGACATAGTTAGTTATGTGGCAAGATGTCTCGAATGCCAGCAAGTGAATCATGAGCATAGACATCCAGAAGGATTGTTATAGCCACATGCAATTCTTGAATCGAAATGGGAAGTCATTTCGATGGATTTCATTGTTGGATTGCCACTAATGGAAAGGAGACACAATTCGATTTTTGTGTTCGTTGAAACTCTGATGAAGAGTGCACACTTTATTCCAGTGTGTACATCATATCAGGTGCCATAAATAGCTAGAGTTTTTGTTAGCGATATTGTGAGTATACATGGGGTATCAATAAATATCATATATGATCATGGATCAATGTTTAAAGGATGGTGTTTGACAAGTTTCCAAGAGGCTTTGGGAACACAACTAAATTTTAGTACAACATATCACCCTGAAACAGATGGAAAAATAGAAATAATGAACCAGATCTTAGAGGATATGCTTTGGATGTACGTGATGGATCAACAGAAGCATTGGGAGGACTTCTTGCCATTATTAGATTTTTCATAAAACAACAATTATCAAAGCATAATAAATATGGCATTGTTCGAGTTTCTTTATGGACGACCATGTCAGACACCCCTAAGTTGGGACAGACTAGAGGATAGGATTCTGGTAGGACCAAAAGTAATCCAAGAAATGGAATAACATATGAAATCGATAAGACAAAGGATTAAAGAAGCGAAAGATCGAAAAAAACATTATGTCGATGTGCATTGCATTGACCGTAGTTATGAGGTTGGCGACATATTTTTCTTGCAGGTAAAACTGCATAAGAGTTCAATCAATTTTGGAAAGGGTGCTAAAATATCCCTAGGTTTGTAGGACCTTTCGAAGTTGTGTAAAATAAATGACATATGGCTTATCGACTAGCCTTGCATGATTCTTTGAAGCGTGTGCAGGATGTATTTCATGTATCTTGTTTGCGACATTATGTTTCTAATCCGTCACATGTTATTGACATTTTTTCTTTGCAAGTGTCGGGTGAGGGTTCTCTCATGGCGGATCCAGTTCACATTTTGTACCATCACACTCGATAGTTGCAGTGTCTAATAGTCGATCAGGTCAAGGTCCATTCGGACAATTATAGTCCACACTCGGCTACATGGGAGGACGCATATGAAATGCGTCAATAGTTTTCTTATTTGTTTGATAGATTATATATGTAGATCTATGGAATATACATTTATTTACTTGCATTTATAGACTGTACAAACTTTGGGACAAAGTTTAAAACAAGAGGGGGTATATGTAACATCATATTCTACTGATCACACATATATTGACTTATTCTTTGAAGACACTTGCATGCAAGTGATCTGGTTATTGTGTATTATGATTTCATTTTGATTATGAGTTATATTATGATGATGATGATGTATTTTCATTTATTGTTACTTTCATATGTGTTAGGGATCTAATCCCTCACGTAGGTATAATAATATATTCTGATGTAATAAAGGTCAATATTAATAAGACCTAACAATAAGGAAGAATAAGTCGAATGTAAGAAGACCTAATAGAAGCTTCCGCTTCTAGAAGGATATTCCTCTAGATGGTTCTTTTGATAGACATATTTAGTATAAATAGGAGTTGAGGGTAAGATAACTTTTGTCTTGGATATTATTGTAATAGAGTTTTTCTCTGCTGGAGGTTGCCCCCTCGAAGAGGCAAGTGAACATTGCTCTCAGTAATCAAAGTTCTCTTTACAATGTTATTCTAGTATCATTTTGGTATTATTGTGGTGTTGTTCTGGTTATAATTTTGTTCATCTGCCATTTCTATCATTTTATTTCTGTTCTGCATACTTTTTATATCTAGAATATTACAATTGGTATCAAAGCACTTTCCTCGGCAGAAAATTGTGGGTTAAATTTTTTCAGGGTAGAGACGTATTTCGATGTCTTTAAGATACAGAAATATGTCATTACATGCATAAACCCACAGTAGGGAATTCATGCACGTAGGAAATATAAGTGGTACTTAAGCGCACACTTGTTGGCCACCCTTGTAACCCTTGTTTGTACCCCTTCAAGTCATAGTGCATCAAATAACACATGTATATGAATTGGCCTAGATTTCATGAAGCCCTCTTTAGATAAATCGATCAACCTCTTGACTACTATAGTGCCACCGATAACATCACTCGGGAAGATACTCTCTAGTACCTGGTTAGTCGGGTTGTAATACTAAAGGCACGGTCTAGCCTCCTTAGTTGGTGCCCTAAGATATTGGGTCGAGTAATACTGTTGGACCCTGCATGTATATCAGAGAGATATAGCATAGGACAAACCCTTATCTGTAGAACCCTTGAATACTTAACCTTTGGGGAAAAAAACAAAAAACAAAATAGACAAGATATATTGCCGCAGAATTGTGTCTCCTGCATTTGAGTTACCAAATCACTACACATTTCTTCATGATTAAGAATTTGGGCATTTCATCACTGCAGTATTATTTAGACCGGAGTATAACTCCACAGGTGTAAAAAAAAATAAAAAAAATAGGATCTTGTTGCACTATTATTTGAGACCTATTCCATTGGATTTCTCTCTTTTCCCTTATCACATTCATACCCATCATTTTTCGGAAATTTTTTTGACCCCACCCACCCCTTTTCGGTTCCCTCGTCATCATGGCCCATACCCATATCAAACACTTGGAATCTCGCTTCAGTACCTTGCAATCTAATTTCACAGAAACCCAACAAGAAGTGAGACAACTCAGTGCCAATATTTCCACCATCAATAAAAAACATATATTCCTCCATCGCCGCCYCAATCGAGAAACTCAAAGAAGACCTCAAACAAGACATTACTACCYAGCTTGAATCTATCGCTATGATGATCTGCACCAAGTTGCATATCCTTGCAGATCCCCCTTTATCTGGCCCACCTTTGCATACCRAAGTTGAAACTTCCTCTCGTTCCCATAATTTTCAGCCCCATCACTTTCAGCATGACCTACGCCTTCCGCATGTGGATGTGACCAAATTTGATGGCTCGTATCCCACTGGTTGGGTAAATCAAAGGGAACATTATTTATCTTTGTACGACATTACAGATGAGTTGGAAAAACTCCGGTATGGTGTTCTCCATCTAGATCAAGAACGTTGGCAATGGTGGCAGTGGAGAAAAACTGTCCATCAAGGGTATGCTTCTTGGACACACTTTGTGGAAGATCTTTATAAACACTTTGACACTGACACCAACCATTTAGGTCATTTGACAACGTTGAAACAATCTGGCACAGTGGAAGAATTTTAGTTGTGTTTGAGAGACTGGATTTTCATACAGAGGGCATGTATGATGCTTTTTTCCAAGAATGTTTTATTAGTGGCCTCAAGGATGAGATTCATGCCCATGTCCTCATGGATCGGCCTCAGAGTTGGGTGGAGGCTACTAAAAGATCTAAGAAAGCACAACATGTTGTCTCTTCTCAAAACCAGAAATCCTCCGTTATTCCTCGCACTAAACCAGTAAATCCCACTCCTCCTTCTACTCCACTAAAGATCCAAAAATCGACCAGGGGAAAAATGGTTGAATGCCAACTCAAAGGCCTTTGTTATAATTGTGATGACAAATATTTTCTGGGACACAAGTTTAAGGAACAAAATATTTTTATGGCCATCTTGGAGGATGTTTCAGAAGAGGATGTTGAAGCTCCCCTTGTGTCTGTGTCACCTGAACACACTGACATAACCCCTCCCTCAGACCCTCCCGAAATAGAACCAGTCATTTCCCTAAATTCTCTCACTGGCTTCTAAACTCCCCAAACCCTCAAGCTAATTGGTTACATCAAGCATAGGAAGGTCATCATTCTTGATGATAATGGAAGCACTCATAATTTTATTCATCACTGCATTTCCCAAGAAACTAATTTGTATATATGTGCAGTCAATAATTTCCAAATCACGATTACCAATGGCAGGTCCATGAAATGTGGAGGGCGTTGTAAAAATTTGTGTCTCCAAATTGGTGACTACCGCCTGAAATCTCATATGTTTTCTATTGACATGGGCGATTGTGACATTGTGTTAGGTGCAGACTGGCTAAGGACTTTGGGCCCATTCTCATGGATTTTAATGAATTAACCATGCAATTTGACCAGGAGGGCCAACAATATAAGTTCCAAGGCTTCACCGTCGATTCCCCTGAGATCATTAGTTCCCATCGCATGGAAAAGATGCTCATAAAAGGTCATTCTGGCATTATTTTCCAACTCCATGCCATACAAGCAACTGGGACACCCTCTATGCCATAGGACCTCCAATCCATCCTCTCTAAACATCAAGTGGTTTTTTCCACTTCCTAGGGACTCCCTCCTTCCTGTGGTTTTCATGATCATTCCATTCCCCTTGTCCTAGGAAGCCTTCCTCCCAATATCCGTCCCTATCGTCACCCCTTTTCCCAAAAAAGAGAAATTAAGAAAATGGTTTAAAAACTGCTTAACGCAGGTGTTATCCACCCTAGTACGAGCCCCTACTCTTCTCCTCTGGTCATGGTCCTTAAGAAAGAAGGTTCTTGGTGCATGTTTCCTGACTTCCGCGCCCTCAACAAACTCACCATTAAAGACAAATTTCTCATTCCTGTCATGGATGACCTCTTAGATGAATTGAGTGGCACCTAGTTCTTTACTAAACTTAATCTTCATTCTGGCTACCACCAGATCTGTATGAAAGAGGCATACATTCCTAAGACTTCCTTTAGAACTCATGAGGGCCACTATGAGTTTTTGGTCATGCCCTTTGTCTTGTGTAATGCTCCCTCTACTTTCCAAAGCCTCATGAATCATGTCTTCCATTATTTTCTCCATCATTTTGTCTTAGTTTTATTGGATGATATCCTCATCTATAGAAAAACCTGGACAGGCCATCTTGCTCATGTGGATCAAGTTCTCCATCTACTCTCTCAACACCAACTTTTCCTGAAACAATATAAATGTGCTTTTGGCACCTTGGAAGTCGAGTACTTGGGTCATATTGTGGGCAAGGCCAACATCAAGGTGGATCCTAAAAGGATTGAAGCTATGCAATACTGGCCTCACCCAAAGACTCTCAAAATCTTGTGTGGATTTCTAGGTTTAATATGTTATTATCACAAGTTTGTTAATAATTATGAAAAGATTGTGTCACCTCACACTACACTCCTTAAAAATAATTCTTTCACTTGGACTCCAACAATTGCTCAGGATTTTTAAACCTTGAATATGTCCATGTGCACCACTCTAGTCCTGGCCCTTCCTGATTTCACAAAGACCTTTGTCCTGGAATGTGATGCTTCAGGGAAAGGAATTGGTGTTGTCCTTATGAAAGAGGGTCAACCTTTGGCCTTTACCAACAAACAACTATCAGAGAGAAATTTGGATAAATCAATCTATTGTAACAACCCTCCTTGTTACGATAGCAACTTGGACAACAAGTGCAATTTTTTTTTTGTTTTAAAGGTGTGTGCGCACGTGTAGGAGGGGAAACAAACACCCTGGATTCTACGTCGCCACCCAATGACTGACAAGACGCAACCACGAAAATCACAACAAGAAGACGTAAGGTGCACGACTAGTAATTGCAAGCAATAACACCCAAGACCAAGGCGCCCCACGATATTTTCAACAATAGTGACATACTGGGTTAGGTACCGCATGAACACATAAGGTAGAATCCATGGTAGTAGGTTTACTATTTCTGCATAGGAAAGCAGGGCGTTTAATCTTAGTCCTCTACTCCGGAGAGAGAGGAGGTCAGATAAGCTCTTGGCCGACTTCTCAGGCAGGAACTAGTAATCCCCTAAGGTGTGTCACAAGAGTGGAAACCCTACCTTTAAAGGGCCCGAGACTCTTGATACGGCACTGGATTCTTGACGCAGAAAAACAAAGACATAAATACTGAGGCTACTGAAGGTGCCCACATCCCTCCCGACACAAGCAGACCATGCAAGTAATACACCAAGTACTACAAAATCAAGGACACTCATGACCTCTACGGGAGACGCAAGTCAGGGGACCTTAATAACGACCAGCCACTATAGCGACTCGAAGACATCAATCATGGATCCACTGCCCCAAGGTTTTTGTTAAGCATCGAGTACCCTCCCGGTCTTAACAATGTACCAAAGTTTACTTGCAAATCCCGGTTCACTGAATTCTAAAGGAACTACCATCCCGTCTCCATAAAATAACCATGTCAATTATGCTTTTAATAATAATAACTTATCTAGTAACAATTTCAATAATTTAACAACATCCTTCCATTTAACATTATCCTAGCGTTGTCGTTGAATGACTAGGCCTTTCATGCTTCACCACCAACCAAAAGCAATTTAATAATTAGCATCTCAACTAACTAACATTGCACCAACAATTAAATGACCATTTACTAACAACTAATTAAATAACTCTACAGTTACCATTTAGTGCCTTGCAATTTAAGCGAGTATTAACATTGCAATTGAAAAAAATATTCTCGTTGCTATTTAAACAAATATTCCCATACTTTACAATAACCTTACAACTCTTCCATTACTTTTCATACTATAATACTTGTAAGGAAAGTAACTATAACCCTACCATCATATGTCATCAATACTAATAAAGCATTTTCCCTATTGTAAAAGTATCACTGTAACCTAACCATATCCACGCCTTCTCCATCAATATCATTGCGATTAAAATAAAGATGACCTTACCTTTTACTGATTTTAACAACAACAGAACTACCAAAAACCTAACCATAATTATCCATGTACTTACTTTTATAATGGAATAGTAATATAATTTAAACTAAAGATGGCTTCTCCTTACAAAACTTGGCAGTTAGATAAAGGTCGAGGCGTAGCATCAATATTAACATCGGATGGAATGCATATAGTAATTAGGTTTGTAGTGAAAATTCATAATGAGGTATTGAACTAAATAAGAATATTCATTACAAGGGAAAGATAATAAAAAAAGGACACGATAATCAACACAAAATTAAATAAGGATCTTCATTACAAGGAAAGGATAATTAAAGAAAGGGACAAGATAATCAACATAAAATTAAACAAGGATCTTCATTACAAGAAAAGGAAGGGATAATTAATAAAAGCCATCATTTTGAATTGCCATTTAAATTAACAAGAATTCCCATTACAGCCATACACTCCATAAGTATTAACGATACTACATCTTAATATTACCCTTTTTATATTGCATTTTATATCTTATTTCCCCGCTCCATCTAGCCCTATATTCGATGGCAAAAACAACAATCTTGACTAACATTAATAATCGACAATGCCTCAGGGCGTTTAACCTGACACCATATCTAGGAATTAATAACATTACCATCTGGCAATTAACTATAAGCCAACGGGGTATTAGATCATTTGAGCAAATGAGACATTTATCACCATTTACTGCCATTCCTACGGTGTGATAAAAGAAACAATAAGGGTAAAACGAAAAAGCCATAATACATTAAATTAATGGAAACGTATTGTAAAGAAGTTTCTTTTCTATTGCACACTCTTTAAAGTAATGGTCCGATGAAAATAATAGTCGTAAGAACTCAACCAATTCTTTCCATTCTAACGGTATGATAACAGGACAATAGTGGTAAAAGGAAGTCCATAAAAATTAAAATACTGGAAAACGTATTGTACAACAATTTTATTTATATGGCACACGCCTTACAGTAATGACATGATGGATATAATAATCATAAACGAATTTAACCTGTTCTTGCCATTTCTAACTGTATGATAACATAACGATAATGGTAAAAAGAAGTGCCATAATCAATTAAATTACTGGAAACGTATTGTATAATGATTTCTTTTATATGGCACACGCCTTACAGTAATGACAGGATGGATATAATAATCATTAACGAATTTAACCTATTCTTTCCATTTCTAACTGTATGATAACAGAATGATAATGGTAAAAAGAAGTGCCATAATAAATTAAATTTATGGAAAACTTATTGTCCTCGAACGACGACGAATTTTCTGTCAAGGTAATTTGAAAGGCTTTCATTTCAGAACACAGTCATTGCAAATAAACAATCGATGAGGATAATAAGGATTCAATTCGAAGGGAACATGGGGAAGGATATCCCACCGGTCAACCAAAAATCTAAAAGAATCTAAGGTCATTGGATAACTATCACTGGTCCAATGCTAACTCATTCATAATCAAATATATACAAAGAAAACTGTCAGCCTTCTAATGTAAAAGAAATTTGGAACAACTACCCAACTCCCAAGAAAACGCTGGGTAAAACCCTTCGGACTACATCTCGTTACCATCTTACATAGCTGTATCACGCTGGCCGAGGTGAAGGTTCATGAAACTTTAAACCAGGAAGAGGTGGGGCGAAGTCTACGACCTAGACACGGCTGGCAGAGGCGAAATGGGGTGTTCTTGGATCGAACGCCTGGGCGAGGTAGATCGCAGGCCATTTAAAACGCCCACTATGAAAAAAACCGAATGCCCACTGTAACAATTCACCCACCGTGCAAGGAATGAAAACCCACTGCAAATAAATTGCCCATTGTAATAAAAATCGAAACCCCACTGCCAAAAATTCGCCCAATGCACCAAAAACGAAAATCCATTGAAAAAAAACGCCCAATGTAAAAAAAATGAAACCCCACTGCCAAGAACTCGCCTCCTGTGCCAAAATGAAATCCACTGAAGTAAAACAAGAATGCCCAATATGAGTATAAACACCAGTGTATCAATCGAAAAACCCTACTGCAACAAGACGCCCCCTGTGTGTAAAAATACAGCCTCAAACTATGGAACACCCCCATTCATACAAGAAATGACCATACCCAAAACAGTAACCACATGCCCCACCAAATATATATATTTTTTTACCATAAACTGAGACATATAAAATAGAAACGAAATAACCTTAAACCCCATACAAATTTACCCAGCCCTAAACTGTACCCGTATGAAAAAAAATGAAATATCCATAACCCCAACTGTTTACCAGTAACCCTAAAATGAACTGATTATAAAAACAAGAATCTTCTGAGTTTAAGGATGAGGAAGGGACATTTACATCCATACAATCACAATCTCAGTAGTAATCACTATGCATTCTACCTTACTAAGTTCAGGAGCATACCTTTGCCTTATTTGTCTGCCGCAATTGACTCTTGTGCTCTCTGCTGCTTCCGTCTTCAGTGCCCCTTCTTGCCAACCATAGAGGACTCACCGGTACCTCCCAGCCATACTCTTCTTCCCCCTTAGCCCCCCGAGCTGCAAAGGGGCCACACACAACCCAGACAGTATCCTAGCTTCCCAGCTTGCCTCCAAGGTTGAGCTACCACTCAAGTCAGCTGAGAATCCCCAACTCCTACAAGAAATCAATCCAGTCTCTAGTCTGGCAGCATAACAATGCCAATAGCTGAAAATTCCCCTTCTTTCCCCCTCTCCCTTTCTTTTATCCAGTCTCAAACCCTAAATCCTCCTTCCCTTAGGTTTTCCCCCCTTTTTTCCTTTTTATTTTCTTAAGTTTCTTTTTATTTTATTTTTTTTATTTTTATTATTAAATTTTTTTTTTTAAACTCAAAGAGTAAGTGCGCTCATTAATAATTCCCGTTTATTTTTTACATGCGTAACTTTTTATTAATGGTAGAGGCGGTAGGGATTAATAAATTTACAGAAAGAGAATCCATTATTCATTTTCTTTATTCTATAAT
>JASDQU010435674.1:35587-52338 GCA_032191745.1 Picea mariana
CCTTTTTTAAATTGATAAAACCCAGATTTAAAGTCATCTTAGGAATGGTTTACATTGTTCTTATTGTAGTTATATTTCCAAAATGGCTATTTAAATTAACAAAGGTTAAGGATAATTTGGTTCTCTTTAAAAGTTTATTTAGTTATATTTTCAAAATGGTTATTTAAATTAATAAAGGTCAAGGATAATTTGGTTTTCTTTAAAAGTTTATTTATGTATTGGAAAGTTTTAAGAGAAGTCTCACCATGGTTTTGATAAGTTAAAATGTTAATGATGATTTGTTTTTTTTTAAAAGTTTATTTATGTGTTGGAAATCTTTAAGAGAAGCCTCACCATGGTTTTGATAAGTTAAAAGGTTAGGATTGTTTGTATTGTAATAAATGTTTTGAAATTGTGATCTAACATGAGTATATGCATTCTAAGAGAAAGTGATTTTTATCTTCAACCCTTTTGATATCACGAGGATAAAAATTCTTTTGACCCCACTACATTTGAGAGTTTGTTCTTATTTTGGCAATGTTGATTATCTATTGATGTTGTCTTTACCCTAAAACAAAGAGATACTTTCCTCTTCTTAAATTTCTTAATTTTTTTTAATTCTCCAATTCTTTATTGCACCACAATTTCTCATTAAATTTAGATGTAATAGGATAATATTATCATTATTCTCCAAAGTGACCTTTTCTTTTATTCCCCAATGATTTAGCCAAGACTTGACATCTTTATACCAATCTATGGTTTTAACTAGAGTTTGAAGCAATATTAGGAAGCCTCTTGTTTTCCATGTTGTTTATCTTGTTCTTGTACATTAAGTACCTAGGGAAAGACTAGCTTCTATGAGGAGGATAGGATATGATAGGGTGCATTGCCTTTAATTGTGAGATTATAAGTTATAAAACACTTTTGTATTTGTTGTCTTTCTCCATGATTCTCTAGAGATCCTCCTCCCCCAAAATTCACAACCATATAAGATAAAAGTAGTCACGAGAGTCTCAAAAGGGAGTTTCTTCTTATCCCATAGAGAAAGGTCCATTGATTTACAATTGTTTTCGAGTGCTTAATAAACTTTTCACTTTCTATTTATCCTTTTTTCAATGCTATAGTTCCAGTTACCCTTGTGATGAAGATCAATTCTAAGATATTTGTCTAAATTTCGTTCCTCCAAGTTGTTATTGTCATACACAAAATTAGCATAAGTAATATTTTTTGGATTTACTTATCATAACCTTCTTTTTTTTCAATGTTGATAATCATACCCTTACTAGAAAAGAAAATTTTGAGAATTTTTAGTTTATTTTCAAGATCATAAGGTCTTCGTGCCATAAGAACAATATCGTTAGTGTAAAGAAGAAGGATGATGACTATACCAATTAGTGTTAGACTTCTTCCAAAAAACCCTTTAACTTGTCAATGTATATGACAAAAAAGGTAGAGAATAGCGGACAACCTTGCTTAAGTCCTATATCACAATTATTTTCTTACCAACCTTTAGTGTTCTTAAACTTGGAAATAACATTCTTGTACAACCATTTCACAAAAACTCTCAATTCAAAAGGAATTTTTAACTCTTCTAATATAATCCAAAAGCTAGTTCTAGGCACACTGTCAAAAATAACTCTAAATAACTAAACATGGTGAAAGCTTATAAAATTCACCCATTAACTTTCATTAACTTTCCCATTCCCTAACATATTAATAATACAACACAAATTCAATTAGATTTCTCTAGCATGTAGTTCATTCCATAATGAATCTTCGGTACAACACATGTTCAATTGGATTTTTATACAAGTATATCATTCCCCACTCTTTTTTAATTTTCAATAATATTAATAAAATGTATACCTAATCTACTTTAAACTTTTCTAGTATTTTTAAATATATTATTTTTCACATTAATCATAAATCTATTTTAATTTTTGCTATATTAAACATTAAAAAAAATCCAAAAAGAAATGAAATACAAAACTCTAAATACTTAAAAAAAAAACACATTTTCTGTATAAATAATACCTTTTAAATAGAATTATTTTTTAAGAATAATCATTTGATTTAATCTCTTAAATATTAAAAAAAAATTATGAATATTTATTATTTCATTAATATTAAATTTATTATTATTTTAATTTTAATATTATATTAAAATATAAATACTTATTTTAATTTTATTAAATAAAAAAATTTATTATTAAAAAAATAAATTAATTAAAAAAAAAGTTTCTCATAATGTCATCCCTAGCACTTGTACATAAAATGTAAACCGTACCAAAGGTACCTCGAGTTTCGTGACGACTTTGTTATAATTGAGGCCTAATCACCTTAATTTTATTTTAAAAGTTATTGGAAGAAAATTGGATTTTATAACATTGAGAGAAATCATATTTAAAGAGAATCATTTTTGTAAAATATTTAAAAATATTCATTTTAACTATAAATTTATTATGTATGGAGAGGGATCAAATCTTTAAAAGTGTAAACATTTTCTAAGTTTTTTTTCAATCTAATAAAAGTATTCACCTATTCATATCCGCTATATATATATGCCATGTGTCAATACTATGTTGAACACAAAATGAATTATATATCTTCCTCATATTAAGGACTTGTAATCATAAGATTTTTTACTTTTAATTGTTATATATATATATAGTTTTTGTTATCAATATTTCTTTAAATGCCAAGTGTCAACATATAAGCACTAAAGGAATTACACATCTCTCTCATTCGAGATGTAGAAAGAACCTATTTACAATAATATTTTTTTCTTTCAATTATTTTATGATGGTTATAATGATGATAAAGAGACCAAATTTACTCTATTGAACCTTAAGTAAGGTAAGGAAATTACTTGGGTTTCTTTAAATTCTACTTTTGTGCTTGACAAGATTTAAGAGAAGTGTTATTTAATCATCATAGTTTTGATAAGTGAAAATGTTGTGAAGTTTGGTATTTTAACATATATTTTGAAAGAGAGATATAATGTGGGTGTACATAAGACAATCTAAGAGAAAGTGTTTTCCATCTTCAACCCTCTAGTGTCACAAAGATGATCAATTCTTTCAACCCATGGTGTTTTAGGAATTGACATCCGAAAATGATCTTTTAAAGATTTTGGTTAAGTTTATGCATGAGTTGATTTACCACTTAGGAATTTAAGAGAAGAAGAAGATTTTAATAAAAAAATGTTGCAACCATCATAAAGAATACATAACAGAAAGTAAACATTAATAAAAACAAACCATAACGCCAATATTGTTAACGAAGTTCGACAAGTTTGTCTACGTCTCCGCGCCTTTGTCTCAGTGGTGGAGGATTTCTTATTAGTATTAAATTCTTCAAAAGTACATAAGAAATGCATCAAATGGATTACAAACTGGTATGGTTTTGTTCTTCTTGACCTCAAGAATCCAACACAACTGACGGTACTAAAAAAGGTTGAGCATATGTCCAGTCACCAACACAGTTAACGTGAACTCAACTGCACAGTCAGCCCGTACGCTACGTCTCGTGCCTAGAGCTTGCCACCTGTCACCACGTCCTCTGCTTGTCAGCCTATACAGTCAACTTCGTACTACCACATGTCAGACTATCACTAGGCCACGTCATCGTACATGCTTCCACATCAATGTCCGTACAGTTCACATGTCAAATCCATACCGTGCCAACTCAGTCTGAAAGTCCCAAATATGTCTACCACTTGTCAACCTTTGGTGTTGCCACGTGTCAACCTCTAGTGCTGCCACATGTCAGCCTCTGGTGCTGCCATGTGTCAGTGTCTTATGTTACCACGTGTCAGCCTTTGGTGTTGCCACATCAACATGCTGATGTCATCTACCACGTCACTACTGACATCATGTTGACGTCATCAGTTGACTTTGACTCTTTTCTACCTATTTGGAAAAAAATTCAGAATGCGATAACTTTCACATCTGATGTCCATTTTCATAAAACAATATATGGCCCGACGCAATGGTGTTGGTTTCTTCTGATTCCGATACATTTTATATTTAGGCCTTCCTAGATCCATTTTGGATAATTCCTCCCCACTAAGACCTTTTGGTCCAACAAAAGGATATTAAACAGTCATCAAGTGTGGGATAGGCCTCCCCACTTGTCCTTTGTCTTTAAACTCTATCCTGTGCACCTGTCACATCATAATCAATTGCATAATATCCATGACAACTGAAATCATATTGTTAGTCATTTGAACTTATTCACATCTAACTGAATTCACTACCATCCATATAGAAAACATTAGCAGTGATAACATCAGAAATATGACTGAAACTGAACCCATATGTTTGATGTGTTTGCATGAAATTAACTTATCTTGAAGCAAAGTATGATTGAACTTCCATTCTACAACCATCTCATGTTCATTCTTAAGATCAAATGTTTTACTTGACAAAACTATAGGTGTATTGCTTGCATAAGTTTCCTTTTTTAACCGTTCCGTTGTTAAAAGAGATTGATTTTCTTTTATGTGATGAGCACGTACAACATATTCATTTTCTTATTTGGTTAAGTGATATTGATTATGTTCCCTATAGAAGATTGGTTTGTGATCATATAAATAAGCGCTTCCTAAGACCATTCCACATGCTTCTAGCGACACCACATCACATGTTACTTCATCCACATACTTAGATGTAATTGAAAACTTTATGATACATTGCTTTGTTATGGGAAATTTATGATCTTTTCTTATCCAATATAGTGAATAGGGTTTGTAATGCATATTAGTGTTTAATCCCAATTTCTTAACCACTTCTTCTGAAATTAAGTTAGATCGAGATGCACTATCTATCAATGTATCGATCTTAGTATGTTTCATTATGACCCTTATATGAAACAATTTACTTCTTAAATCAAAATCATCACCAATTTTACCTGTCAAACCAACTACTATGATCTTAGACTCATCACTTGAATCATACCCCAAGTCTATTGGTCGTGTTGTTATTGCAACTTTTTGCCTCCCTCTCCTTTATTTGAACCACTTTGGTCTCTTCTCTGGTTGCAATTGCCAACAATGCTCATCATCGTTCCCTTCTTTCTTGCAATGCTTGCAAGAGAGCTTCTCTTCCTTCACTATTTCTGAATTTTCTTTCTTCCCATTCCCTTTGCCTTTTCCATCTTTCTTTGAAGATGATTCCCCTGATACACCAACTCCAGTTTTTCCTACTTCAATATACGTTGCTTGGACATAAACCTTATCAAGATTAGTAGGTCCAAACATAAACACAATATTACGAATATAAGTAGGAAAACCTCCTCTATACTTCATAAGAGTTTCTTCTGTAGTTAATGGAACATCTAACATCAAAGCCATATTACTAAATTCATCTGTACATTCTTGCACCGACTATCATTTTCTTAACTTAAGACTTTTCCATTCAATTAAATCCTTTTCCTTATATCCAAATGGATATAACTGTTTTCTAAGTGAGGAAATAAAATCATGCCATGATGGAAAAATATTACCAAATTGCTACATTCCATGTTGCATTTTACTTTGCCACCAGATGAGAGATGTGATTTCAAGACGAAGCGATGCCAATCTTATTTTGGTTGCATCATATTTGATTTGATGCACATTAAAATATACTTCCACCTGTTGAACCTATTTATTAAGTTTCTCATCATTAACTTCACCATCATACATTGGCAAACCAAATTTTACATTTAGTTTAAGTAATTGCATATCAGGCTTATGTTTGTGAGAATGTTTTCTTGCAATAGAATTTGAACTTGTACTTGAAGAAGAAGAAGATGATGGAGATGAAGGAGGTGAAGGAGGAGATGTTGGAGGATCCTCTCTGTTAGCAACAATTCTTGTCTTGGGCATAAGAGTATCCAGGTCTGCAGGCTGCATGAAAATCGCCCAAGCGTAGCACAAAAAAATCTCGTTTCTGGTTACCAATCAAGTGAGTGGGCGAAGTTATGATTGTCAATGGCCAAGATCCATATATATAATAGATCGACGATCAGCGCGTAATCATGGTTAGCAGAGTTGTTCCAGGATTAGCGCAATGGATAGCGCTTATATATCACCAAAAGATCTCAGCCGCCCATTCCACAGGGACACGTGGTGCGCGATTAGGCTCTTCGCCTTTTCGCCCATTCCGACTTTGAAGCACAAGGAGTAGCTCCTTCATAGTTGCGAGACGCGAAGCACCGAAATAGTTCAGGACTTAGGCCCACAGTATCACCGGAAGATCTCAGCCGTCCATTCCGCAGGGACATATGGTGTGCGATTAGGCTCTTTTCCTTGTCTCCCATCGCGACTTTGAAGCACAAGGAGCAGCCCCTTCCCATCCATGAGATGCGAAGTGTCGAAGCTTCTGAGTATATCGTCTTAGCCACTCTCTGGGGAAGCAGTTAATGAAAAACGAGCAGGTAGATGAAACCTCAGCTCGAGCCATAAATGGAAGGTATGGGAGGCCTAGAGCAATCAGCTCGTGGTACCCTTGTGTGCAGGTCCCCCCTGCAAGAGCCATGCTGATTTAAGGTGGCATCTGACAAAGGATTTCCATCCGAGTTTGACTGAAGGGATGTTATGCCTTGGAGGTCTGAGCACGCCTCTGTGGGGAAAATTTTTCTGAGTATTTGTACTCAGTTTTTCTATTTTTGTAAGGATCGATGGTAGATCATAGCTCCTGATTGTAAAGCTTTAATCCAGCCTCTGGTTTTCTGGTTATAGAAGAACATTTGAGACTTCTTGTTTAATGGCAGCCAACTTCTTCTTTTCCTCTTTTCTTATGAATCTAAGGTCCTGGGTATGAATGATCCAGTCGAATGTTGCATTACTATGTTATGTACGTTTGATTTCACCAGTTCTGCAATCTTCTTAGGTTCATTGTGAAGTTTATTCGGCTCTGAGAGGATCTCATAGCCGAGACTTTTCCTCTTTTGTGAATACTGTTGGAAGACCGGACATCCAAAGCAGACTTTATTTCTGCTCATTTCCCTCCAAATACTCACCACTATCATTATTACTAGCTTAAGTTAGGTCGAGACCTCATGTGTTACTGTTGTTCCAACCCAGTTTTCTAAGTTAGAATGATATTGTTCCGAGTTTACTTCCATCTAATCACCCCTTTATAAACAAATCGTGACATAAACTGATGGGTGTCGGGCTCTGCTCCTGCTGCAATCCAGGAGTGACTTCCAACGCCAACATTTCTGGCACCGTTGCTGGGGACGAAGTTGAAAATTTTCCTTGAGATTGAACGACATTGAGCCTATGATTCTGAAGGTGCATAAGGTATCGGAGCCTTTGAAGATTGCTACTATGCACCTGGTGACTTCATTGTGACAACTCCACTGTGGCAAACCTGCTGTGTTAATTGTGGCTTTCAGAGGCAGACACATGCGGTCCCATCCACAACTTCCTCTAGCTACACCTAAAACTGATCTGGAGGTGGTTCTCAGAAAAAGAAAGGCCTCTAAAGGAGAAGATTCCGTCGCCGAACCAGGTAATCCGACATATCCTTCTGTAGAAACTTCATTTTTTTCTCCTCAGTTTCTTAGCAGACCTTTTTCTGAAGTTTCCCGTTTCCTGAATTTCGGGAGTGTTCCTGCTGATTTTTCCCCTCCTGGTCTAGTATTGGAGGGAGAAATCCTTGTCACTCCCCTCGCCCCTGAAGCTATACCTTGGCGTAGACCCAAGACCACAGAAGATTTCTCCACTCCGCCTCTTGTTACTGTTTCCACTTCTGCACAAAGAGAAGCATCTGCTGACTTAAGCCCGTTAGCCTTCTCCCTAAATCCCCTATTGTTTCCCATTCCACTTAGAAGCTCATTCCCAGTATCCCCTTTTCGAGCTCCTTCTCCTCCAAGTTCTCCTCCACCTAATATTCCCATGGCAGGAGAAAATCCCCCCATAACCAGAATGGAGGCTATAATAGCTGCTAGGTATGCTCCCCTTGTGTTACCTCAGCCTCTCAATGCCCTTCCAGCAGATGGTTACCTCAAGCAACTGCCCAAGTTAACAGGCGAGGGGGACATAACTACAGAAGAACACCTTGAAGCCTTCTATAGTTTTATAGACAATCATGTTATCATGCATGCGGATGTATGGATGAGGATTTTCATCCATAGTCTTGAAGGCGAGGCTAGAAAATGGTTTAGGGCCCTGCCTCCTGGATCTATTGATGGGATTGAGGCTTTGTATGGTGCCTTTTTGAGACAATGGGGAGACAAAAAGGACTTCATGTATTACATGACTGAGTTTGGGTCTTTAAAGAGAAAGGAAGGAGAGTCTGTCTCTGACTTCTCCAAAAGATTTAATAAAATGTACAATAAGATCCCCACGAAGATAAAGCCCTCTGAAGCCTCTGCCAAGATCACTTATGCCAGCGCTTTTGATTCTGATTTCTGCCTCCTGCTGAGGGAAAGGAGAGCCACCACTCTGGCTCACATGCAGGACGCAGTCGTGGAAGTAGAGTCCAACATATTGGTTGTTGATCGACTCAGGAATAAGGATGACAAAGATGTATCGAGGAGAAGAACAGAGGCCTCCTCATCTCATTCCTCTCCCCTTCCCCTTCAGACAGATGAGGTAGCTAAAGTACTGAAATCCCTTTCGGCTAGGATGGAGAAGTGGGAGTTAGAGGGGAAGCCCACGTACAAAAACCCCCAGAATACTGATAACAGAGGTTTCAGGAGGCCTAGTAACAATATGCCACAGACTTTTCCAAAGGAACAAAGAAGAAGAGATAGGGATGATCAGAGGATTCAGACCCCTCTCTAAAATAGCCTAGTTGCTCATGAGGAAGGGGAGGAGGTGGATGAACTCGACCCTGAGATCCACTGCATCGAGGACACCTCCCCTTTTCCTCATTTTATTCAATCTGCATATGAAGAATCCCTTATCAACACTCAAATCAATGAGTTGAGTAAAGGGGAAAGGGCCAGCAACACTCCTAACAGATACAATCTCAGGTCAAAAAAGAAAGAAGGAAATTTTGATAGCCAGGATCAACCCCTCATCGCGGAAATGCCTACTAAAGTTGCAACAACCACTACTAAAGAAAAGAAAACTTGGAACGCTTCGCCAACAGCCAAGGAACCTGTCTCAGAGGTAAGGGAAGCTCCTAAGTCTCTCTCCTCCTTTAGTTTTGAGCATGAGATTCAGAATATTAGAATACCTGTACCCCTCTCCGAGCTAGTTAAAAATGAAGATTTCAAGAAGTCCCTCTCCAAGCTGCTACAATCTAAGCCCCCCCATCTCTCCACGGACTCAATAAATCTCCAAGATGAAAAGCTAGCAGTCGTCCTAGGTCCCATGGTAGAAGATAGAGATGATTCATCCCCTCCTTTCTACACATCCTTGAACATACATGATAAAGTGATGCATAACTGCCTCATGGATTCAGGGGCTTCCCATAACCTTATGCCCAAAATAGTAATGGAAGAATTGGGACTGGAGGTGAAAAAGGCTTATCATGATTTGTACTCTTTTGATTCAAGGAGGGTGCAATGTCTTGGAGTCATAAAAGACATGGAGGTCTCTCTGTTTCAGCTACCAATGAAGAGTGTGGTCATGGACATTATAGTGGCCGATGTTCGTCCCAAGTTTGGCATGCTGCTGTCAAGATCTTGGATTAAAAAGCTTGGAGGAACATTACAGATGGATCTCACATATGCTACTATTCCGGTCTTTGGAGGGGAAAACAGGAGGTTGTACAGAGAAGCCCAGCTAGCCTATATTGTCAATGATGAAGCAAACCCCACTAATAATCCCATCTTTGCACTGGACACTGATTTGGGGTCTAGCTTATTTCAGATCACCGATGTTTCTGAAGCCCCTTTCCAAATTAGAAAGCAACCCTTATTTGATCATGGGACACCTCCTTTAAACACCTCCATTTGGAAAATGTTTTTCGACGGAGCTTCTTCTAGTGAAGGCGCTGACGTTGGAGTGGTTTTCATATCACCTTCTCAAGAGACCATATCCCTGTCATACACGCTGTAATTTGAAACCACCAACAATGTGGCAGAGTATGAAGCTCTTGTTCTGGGTATGAGGGTTGCAAAAGAAATGGGAATAAGGGAGATGACAGTGTTCGGAGATGCTGAATTGATAATCCAACAAGTCAAGAATGTCTATCAGGCCAAGCATCCTCGACTCAGAAGTTAAAGGAACGAGGTATGGGACCTGATTGATAATTTCTTCTCATCTTTCAACATTTCTTTTGTCCCAAGGGAGGATAATATTGTGGCTGATTCTTTAGGTGTTTCAGCTAGCCGGTTCAAGATCCCTCCGTTGTCTATGGTCAAATACGATGTTGAGATAAAATATAGGCCCTCTGTACCAGACAATGTCAAACATTGGAAGGTATTCGAAGATGATCTTGAAATCGAAAAATTTCTCCAATCTGTTGATGAGTTCTCTATGTTTCACATTGATCAGGAGCCTGACCTTGAAGGTGACCATTACCCTGAGGTGTTTTTAAATGAAATTGCTAATCGCCAGATTATTCAGCTGCCTAGCAATCACATTCCGAGGGGACTAGTCCCTTTAGAAATATTGTTCGATGGGAATGATGTGGCAGTAAAGGGTAGGGTTTCGGATGAAGATGCTGACACAGTTGAGTGCAACATTGGCACATAGGAGGAGCCTAAGTTTGTCAAGTTGTCAAGCAGTTTAACCAGAAAATAGAGGGCCGAATATACCGAGTTATTAAGAGAATTTGCTGATGTGTTTGCATGGACCTATGAAGACCTCAAGACATATGACACATCTGTCATTGAACACAAGATCCCACTGAAGGAAGAGGCTAAACCATTTAGGCAAAAGCTAAGACAGATAAACCCTATGTTGTTGTCTGTCATGGAAAAAGAAGTGAATAAGTTGTTAGATTCCCAAGTCGTTGTCCCCTTGAGATATTCTGAATGGGTGGCCAATTTGGTCCCGATGAGGAAGAAAATTGGTGAGATCAGACTTTGCATCGACTTCAGGAATCTAAACAGGATCTCAAGAAAGGATAATTACCCCCTACCTAAGATGGAACACATATTGCAGAGGGTAACTAATGCATCTAGGATATCCAATATTGATGGATTTTCTGGCTATAATCAGATATCGGTCATGCCAGAGGATAGGGAAAAGACAACCTTCACCACTCCTTGGGGGACATTCATGTATGCCAAAATAATGTTTGGACTAATGAATGCAAGAGCAACATTTCAGTAAGCCATGGACATAGCCTTCATCAGGGAGAAATACCAGTTTGTGGTGATCTATCTGGATGACATCACAATATTCTCCAGGTCTGATAAAGAGCACTGCTATCACCTAAGAAAAGTGTTCTTGAAGTGTTGGAGGTTTGGCCTATCCTTAAACCCCAAAAATTCTTTGTTTGCTATGAAAGAGGGGAAATCGTTAGGTCATATAGTATCAACAAAAGGAGTGAGGATTGATCCCAGCAGGGTAGAGGCAATTTAGACTCTGTCACTTCCCTGATCTAGAAAGGAAGTTCAGGCCTTTTTAGGGAAGATTAACTTTCTAAGGAGGTTCGTCTCAAATTTTGCTGAGCTGGTGAAACACATCACAGCCATGCTCAGAAAGGGAAATGAAGTAAAATGGACTACTAAACCCAGGGAATCTTTTGTCCAAATAAAAAGGGCATTGACTGAGGCTCCTATGCTGATCATTCCTAACTATTCCAAAGACTTCTTAGTGTTTTCTTTCGCTTATTTTGATACAGTAGCAGCGGTCTTATTGCAGAAAGATGAGGAAGGGCGAGAGCAACCCATTGCCTTCTTCAGTAAAGCATTAAGAGATGCAAAAATCAAGTACGAGATCATGGAGAAGCAGGCCTATGCCTTGGTGAAAGATCTCAAAGCTTTCAGACTCTATGTCTTGCACTCAAAAGTGACTGCATACGTTCCTTTAGCCTCTGTGAAGGACATCCTTATGCAGCCTGACATAGATGGGAGAAGAGGTAAATGGATTGCCAAGATCCTGGAGTTTGATCTGGAGATTAAGCCCACCAAGTTGATAAAGGGGCAGGGTTTAGCCAAGCTACTGGCTAAATCCAATTGAGAATCCTTGGGGATTAGCTTCATCAACACATGTTTAGAAAACCAGGAAGATGAGTCGTCCAACAAGAGTTCTCAAGGTGACTTATCACTAGCAGAATGCGCCTGGTATAGAGATATTTTGTATTTTCTGCAAGAATTGAAGCCTCCTCATGGAATGGGAAAGAGCAAGGCATGAGATTTAAAGCTCAAGGTGGTCAGATATTGCCTCATTGACCGATATTTATACTGGAAAGACCCCTTTGGGGTATTTTTAAGGTGCCTGAATCTACAAGAAGCCCAGAAAGTTATGTTTGATTTCCATAGTGGCTTTTGTGGGGGTCATCATTTTCGGAATACCACAGCTCACAAAATCCTTAGGGTTGGGTATTACTGGCCCACTTTATTTGCTGATGTCTGTAGAGGAATCATAACTTGCATCAAATGCCAAAATTTCACAGGAAAGCAGCAGCTCAAATCTCTGCCACTAAAGCCCGTAGTAGTTTAGGCACCCTTTCAGCAGTGGGGATTGGACTTCATTGGAGAAATTCATCCTCCCTCAAGTGGCCAACACAGATGGATCTTGACTGTGACAGACTATTTCACCAAGTGGATAGAAGCTGCCCCCACTAGAAGTGCATCGCACAAAGTAATCATCAGCTTTCTGGAGGATATCATAGACAGATTTGGCTGTCCCAACAGGATTGTCACTAATAATGCTGCTTCGTTCAAATCTGAGCCTTTGATTAAGTTCTGTGATCAGTTCCAGATCTCGCTAATGCACTCCACCCCCTATTATCCTCAAGGAAATGGACTGGCATAATCTTCCAATAAAATCCTAATCAAGCTCATTAAAAGATTATTGGAAGACAATAAGAGGGCTTGGGATTCAAAGCTCAAATTTTCTCTATGGGCCGATCGAGTGACAACGAAGAAGTCCCTGGGGACCTCGCCTTTTCAACTGGTTTATGGAATAGAGGCAGTTTTTCCCACTCAGCTCACCTTACCTGTAGCGAAGTTCTTTCAAGAATATGAAGGAGAGCCGAATCATATGGTCAGAAGGATTCATCAGATGGTGGAAGTACAACAGATCAGGGAGCAGACGATGGACGCAACTCATAGTCATCAGCAGAAGGTCAAACAAGCTTTTGACAAGAAGGTCAGGAAGAAGGAGTTCGAGATCAGGGATTTGGTACTTAAGTGGGATGCACCCAGAGAAGATAAGGGAAAACACAGCAAGTTTGATGCCCTCTGGATCGGGCCCTTCAAAATCTCTGAGATTTTCTCAAATAACACGTATAGGTTGCAGGATGTGGAGGGTGAACAGGTTTTTAACAGCCCAGTAAATGCGCATTTTCTGAAGAAATTTTTTGTTTGAGCCTTATACGGCTCCTTTGTTTGTAAATATTGTCCTTTGGGTTCTTTGTTTACCTTTTATTTTTCGTCTTAGTAAATGACTCCATAGCCCAATAGCAAGGCACTGAAGTTGCAAAATGAGTTCTCAGAGCATCGCAGGGACGACTCTATCCCCCATGGAGCCTAATGTTAGCAACAATTCTTGTCTTGGGCGTAAGAGTATCTAGGTCTGCAGGCTGCATGACAATCGCCCAAGCGTAGCACAAAAAAATCTCGTTTCTAGTTACCAATCAAGTGAGCGGGCGAAGTTATGATTGTCAACGGCCAAGATCCATCTATAGAGCATATCAACGATCGATGGGTAATCGTGGTTAGTAGAGTTGTGCCAGGATTAATGCAATGGATAACGCGTATATATCACCAAAAGATCTCATCCATCCATTCCATAGGGACACGTGGTGCACGATTAGGCTCTTCACCTTTTTTCCCATCGCGACTTTGAAGTACAAGGAGCAGCTCCTTCATAGCTGCGAGACGTGAAGTGCCGAAATCATTTGGGACTCGGGCCCATAGTATCGTCGGAATATCTCAACCATCCATTCCGTAGGGACACGTGGTGCACGATTAGGATCTTCTCCTTTTTTCCCATCGCGACTTTGAAGCACAAGGAGCAGCCCCTTCCCATCCACGAGACGCGAAGTGCCAAAGCTCCTGAGCATATCGTCTTGGCCACTCTCTGGGGAAGCAGTTAATGAAAAATGAGTAGGTAGATGAAACCTCAGCTCGAGCCATAAATGGAAGGTATGGGAGGCCTGGAGCAATCAGCCCGTGGTACCCTTGTGTGCAGGTCCCCCCTACAAGAGCCATGTTGAGTTAAGGTGGCGTCCGACGAAGGATTTCCGTCCGAGTTTGACTGAAGGGACGTTATGCCTTGGAGGTCCGAGCACACCTCTGTGGGGCGAATTTTTCTAAGTATATGTACTCAGTTTTTCTATTTTGTAAGGATTGATGGTAGAGCATAACTCCCGATTGTAAAGCTTTAATCCAGCCTCTGTTTTTTTGGTTATAGAAGAACATTTGAGACTTCTTGTTTAATGGCAGCCATCTTCTTCTTTTCCTCTTTTCCTCTGAATCTAAGGTCCCGGGTATGAATGATCCAGTCGAGTGTTGCATTACTATGTTATGTAAGTTTGATTTCATCAGTTCCGCAATCTTCTTAGGTTCATTGTGAAGTTTATTCGGCTCTGAGAGGATCTCATAGCCGAGACTTTTCCTCTTTTGTGAATACTGCTGGAAGACTGGACGTCCATAGCAGACTTTATTTCTCCTCATTTCCCTCCAAATACTCACCACTATCATTATTACTGGCTTAATTTAGGTCGATATCTCATGTGTTATTGCTGTTCCAGCCTAGTTTTCTGAGTTAGAACAATACTGTTCCGAGTTTACTTCCATCTGATCACCCCTTTATAAAAAAATCGTGACATAAAGTGATGGGCATCGGGCTCTACTCCTGCTGCAATCTAGGAGTGACTTCCAACGCCAACACTCTCCTTCTTCACTTTTGGCTTTCTTTGAAGATTCCCCTAGAAAAGGTCTCTTCCATTCCAAGTAATCATCATACAACACTTTTACCATCTCCGACATGGCAACATAAGTTATTTGAAAATCTCTTTCATTTTGAGAAAGACCTTCTTCAGATGCCATCTTCTCACTTTGGGATGTCCTCTTTGTTGATCCAATCTCTAGATCTCCTTCTACAATATCTCCTTCACCATGACTTAGCTTATCCCTAGTAATAATGCAAACTCAAACTGTTGGATTACTGAGAGGGGGGGTGAATCAGTAATAACGTAATTATAATCATTTTTCTTCAAATGTTATATCAATGTAGAATTATTATCCAATAATGAGCAGTAATAAATAAACAATCACACACATGCACAGTACACCTCATGTATGTGCGCCAACTCATCAACTACTTGTTTCAACCATGTACTCAACATGTACCTCAACCAAAAGCCCTCATCAATTTCATCATCCAAATCTGATTTGTATCTCTGTAATAGAACTAGTGTATATGATCACATTTCTGCAAACCTTCCTTAACTTTTAAAAACAAGAGACTAGCATTTTCATCAAACTTTTCTTTAGTCTCACATGCCTAGTTTTGGATTAGTCAACAACCCTAACTTGAAGTAATCATAACTTTGAACCTGTAATGTATAAAGATCCAAAACTGATACACAATTTTCTTTAGTTTGTTTTATGCAATTCCTCCAAGTGGCACTACTTGGAACCTCTCATAAAAGGAGTTATATAAAAAATGGCATACCTTGCTGAATTCTGGCTTATTCTAGAGAGCGACCTTGTAGAGACTGTCCCACACAAAATATTTGATGAAATGCTCTAAAACTATTACATAGAATACTATAGCCTGTAACCTAACCAACACATTTGGTCTCACTGAATTTTGATTTGTTATGAAGAAGTTATGATGTCTGTTTCTGAAACACCTGATTTTGACTAGTTTTAGGACTGGCCACAAACCCTATTTTCCACAGAGTGTAACTCCCAAAATACAACGACCCACAAGCTGAATTTTTAACCACAGATACTTGGATATGTTTTCTCACTTTCATATCAATTTAAGGATCTGAATCATTATAGAAAAAACGTTATAGCGAAAATGGTGAGATGACCTGAAAATAACATACCTTAGAAAGCACCATCAAAAGAATTTATCCTTCCTTGCATTTCGGCCTTCTTTTCTTCACTTTCCTCATAATTTCGGCTTAGATATCATTTTTATACCTCATACACCTATAGATATTTAATATTCTCAAGTGTGATTCAAATGAGAGAGCCTTGCCTCTTATTTATACTCTCCAATTAGCTTCCTTAAAAACATCTTCTGGGTCACTTGGCCCCACTTTGCTTATTTTAGGGTTGGGTCCACTTCTAATTTATCCATTAAAATTGTTATTGAAATAATTTATTTTGTATTCACTTTGAATTATAATACACTCATCACTTCACTTTATTATTTACCTTTTAAAATCTCTTAAACCACTTTGATTACTTTGACCTTTTGGGGCTTCTAGATGACATATGAGGGTCCTCCAACTTCGTAAGGCCATAATTCTCAAACCGTGAGGAGTTATGTGACATTCTACATACCACTAAAAATGGAATGACATGTACTATCCATATAGAATAGTATTATATGAAAATATATCATAACTCATACTGTTACCCATCAAACAAACTTGGGTCCATTACCCAAACCTGGGGTCTCCAACTTCTCATGGCCATAACTCTCTAACCGTGAGGAATTATGTGACATTCCACATACCAGTAGAAATGAC
>JASDQU010435675.1:0-25033 GCA_032191745.1 Picea mariana
TGCCTTTTCTGTGTCTGGTACCCAGTTTCAACTGCACCTGGTACCTAGACCCTTCTCCTTTTACTTTTACTGAGAGTTACGAGACAACTGGTTGTCATAGTACAATTTCAACCAGCTCCCATTTACCAAACCTTCCTTCCATTCTCCCTTTAAAGTCTTCAATTGTGCAACTCCTCCTTTCGTGACATAGGCAACCTCATATGGCCCAAGCCAATGTGTCTTGAACTTCCCTGGATGCTTTATGAATTTGCTTTCATAAAACAATACTAGATCTCCTTGCTTAAAGGATTTCTTCTTGATGTCTATGTCATGGTAAGCCTTCTCTCATTCCTTCTGTACTTGCTGATGAAATCCTACGATAAAACTATCTTCCTCCAACTCAACCAACTACGCGAGCCTTTCTTGAACAATGCTAATGTCATCCATATCTGTAAAGGATGAAATTATTAGACTAGGAACCAAGTATTCCATAGGTACAACTGCTTCTAGACCATAGACCAAGTTAAATCGAGTCTGCATTGTGATCAGCTTCTTGCAAGTGGTTCTATAGGCCCATAATACTGTTGGTACTCTCAAATCCCAATCATCCCTGTTCACACTACAAATTTTTGTTAGTGTTGTTTCCAAGATCTTATTGAAAGCTTCGAATGTACCATTCGCTTATGGATGGTAGGGAGTTCTCTTCTGATGATGAAATGAAAATTCCTGAGTCAAGGCTTCAATTGTCTTATTAATAAAATGTGTGTCTTGATTGCTCATAAGGATCTTTGGGCATCCAAACCTGGTTATGATATCATCAAATATGAACCGCGCAACTGTAGATGCACTATAGTCCCTGACTTCTCTTGCTTCTACCCATCTTGTCAAATACTATGTCGCAATAATGATGTATCTAGCTCCTATGTGCTTTTCTGGCGGGTTGACCTTTTCTGGTGGGTTGATAGGTCCCAAAAAATCAATGGCCCATTTCTCAAATTCCTTTAAGGTTAGTTGAGGTGCTAAAGGCATCTCATCCCTTCGGGTAGGTTTCCCAACTCTTTGGCATACATCACAGGCTTTGTAATATTACTTCGCGTCTTTGTGTAAAGTAGGCCACTAGAGGCTAGCTCTAAGAATCTTTTGCGCTATTTATTTTCCTGCATAGTGTCCTCTCATGATGCCTTCATGTGCTTCTTCCAGAATCAGTGGTCTTTCTACCTCCATAACACATCTCCTCAGTATCTCATCAAGTCCCATATTGTATAGTTGTCCAACTATAAGTGAAAAATTTACAGTGCGAACTACCAGTTGTTTCTTCTAGATAATTGTATATAGCAAGGTGCCATTCCTATTGACAAGAACTAGACTATTTCGGTGAAGTGATCATCGACCTTTATGATGGCCAACAACTATGCATTTGGCAGTGTATCCTCTAAGCTAGTAGGTTCCACTTCATGCTCTAATCTGGACAAGTGATAGAGTCCCTTGTTCATTCTCCCTGGCTTGACCATGATCTCAAAATCATATTTTTGGAATAGAAGTATCCACCTGCATATTCTTCCCCCCAACACTGGCTTGTTGACTAAATATTTTAGTGCAGAGTGATTAGTAAACATCTTAAAATGTCCTCCCAACAAATAGTGACGAAACTTCTACAACACTTACACCATGGATAAACCTTCTCTCTCGGTGGTAGTGTAATTTATCTCAGCTGTAGAGAGTTTTCTGCTAGCAAAGGATAACAGATGATCAATATATCTTGCTCCTGGTTGTGCTATCACTTCTCCCAATGCAATATAGGATTCATCGAAATGCACATGAAAATCCTTACTCCAATCTAGGAAAACTAGAATAGGCACAGTAACCATTTTCTGTTTCAGTGTGTCGAAGCTATGCTGACATTCTTTTGTCCATTGAAACTGAAAATATTTCTTCAAAATATTCTCCATGGGTGCTTTAATCTGTGCATATCCCTTAATGATATTCCTGTAGTATCATGTATGTCCCAGCGCAGTGCGCAACTATCTAACTGAAGTAGGAGGGGGTAGATCAACAATAATGGCAATCTTAGATGGATCTACAATCCCTGATTACACACAATATGGCCAAGAAGCACTCCAAAGGGTGAAAATAATATGCACTTCTTTAGGTTCAGTGCAATCTGACATTGCCTGCACTTATCCAACATTAGTCTTAAACATTCAATATGATTTTGCAATAAGATAAAAACAGTCCAATCATCAAAATATGCTTCCAGAAATTTATGTAGAAATTCCTTGAATGCTTTGACCACCACCCTAGAAAAGATGGATGGTGCATTATTCAATCCAAAAGGCATCACTATTTACTATAGGAACCCCATTCTGTTTCAAATGTGGTCTTACGACGATCTTCCTTGGAAATCCTGATCTGGTGATACCCTAAAAATCCATCGGTGAAGGAGTAAACTTCCTGTCCTCCCACATTATCTAACACTTCACCAGTAAATGGTGTAGGGAATGGATCATGTAAACATGCATCATTTAGTTTCCTCAAGTATACACAGATTCTGATCTCTCCTGTTTTCTTGTCTTGAACCACCATAGGGCTAATCCATTCCGACTCTTCAACATGTTCTATGATTCTTGCTTCCAAGATTCTGTCTAGCTCAATCTTGACTTTCTCCTTATATTTGGGATTCAATCTATAGTGTCTTTGCTTGACTAGCCTTGCATCTGGTTTCAATGGGGTCTTCATCTCTCACATGGGCCCTTTAATTCCCTTCATATTAGTGAACTTGGTTGGAAACAAGTCCTGATATTCATGCAGTAATTTTGTGATCTTGTCAATAGTGGCATCATCCCAATAATCTCCAACGTTTGCGAGATTAGGTGCTTGCTCTGTTCCAATGTTAACTTTTTTTATTTTAATTGGTTGTCCAGTAAAAGGTAGTTCGACTCTTGGTCCTTCTATGTCTCTCTGTCCTTCTGTTTCTGGGATTTTCACCTTCCCAGGATCATCGTCTTTATCAGCATTGATATTGTAACAACCTTGCAACTTCTGAAGAGGTGAAGTCCATTCATCTTCTTCTTTCTCCAAGGGGAGGTTAGGTGCCTCCTCAAATACTTTCTATCTTACAACTTGTAAATATTGATCTACTATAGGGTACTGAATTTCAAATAAAAATGTCGCTACAAAAATTTGAGTCATACCTTGCCAATCTACAGTGGTGAGGCACAATTCCTCTTGAAGATACCAATTGATAGGTGTTGTATCCAAAGTGTTGATGAATTTATGCGCCCACTATTCCCGAGGGATGTTGCTCCAGTCCTCCTCACAACTTCTCACATGGTCCTTCAGACAACTCTGACCTGTGTATCTAACTTCACACCCTTCTACTTTTTCTAAAAAACGCACTGTCATCAAAGTGCGACATTGCATCTAGTCCACGGTGTTCTTCTTATGTGTTCCCCACCATATTGCTGGTGTTTCTTTCAAGGCCTCATCCAGTGCCAACAGTCTCTGTTGTACTGGTACAATTTATTCAAATTCTGATAAGAATGTTTCTAAATGATTTAAACCATCAAATGTGGGTATATTACTTACTTTTGTGCCAATCCAGCGAACTTCCCTGGTCAATCTAGCACATCTCCACACAGAAACTTCATACATTTGGTTCTACCAGTTCTCTAGTTATTCTTCTGAATCTGATGAACATGCATTGTCACTTTGCCAGCTTAAATTCCCATCTGATGTAGGATTAATGTAATCCTGCTGTCTTGTTGTCAATTTCTAAATATTTTCTAGCTCATATGTGCGGTCTTCTTCTCCGATGGGTTCTATGTATCTATGACCTTCATCAGGATCCAGAGGTGCAATGATCCTAAGGCCACCACCTTCAAATGTAATTCTTCTTTTCTTTAAGTCAACCACGGTGGAATTATTCAAATCCCAATCAATTCATAACAACACAGGATAAGGACAACTATCATCAACTATCTCAATCACCTCGAAATCCACAAATGTCCTTACCCCTTCGATGTCCACAGGGACATGATCCAACCTTCCAAAGGGGCTTACTTCCTGCTGATTAGCCATCCTCAGCCTGATAGGGGAGTAGATCAACTTAGGTTTTCCCATCAGTGCCCAGGTCTTCTTTGTTATAACATTGACTTCTGACCCTAAGTCAAGGACCACATAATCTATACCATAATCTCCAATCTGAGAATTAAGGTGCAGTTACTTATTTTTCCTTCTCTTTCTAGATACTTGATGTACTACTCTATTCAGTAGAGGGTCTACCTTCCTTGGTTTATACTGTCGGATCAAGTGTTGTATTTATTGTATGGCTCTGTCATCCTTAATCAAATCAATGAACATATACAAGAAACTAACAAGATTTCTTACCTCTTTTCCTTCTCTTGGTGATGCAGACTGATCAAATGCTAGAGGCATCCCACATTCTCTCACTTTTGGTTGTGCCTTTGAAGAAGAAGCCTGATCTCCTCCAAATTCTTTTCTTTCCTCTTCAAATCTCTATTTATCTTTTATTGGATCAAACTCTTGTGTCTTCTCTGCAACTCTTATGACCCTTTATTCTTCTATGGTCTTTGTTGGAGTCACTCTGTCTTCTCCTGTAACAGTGCCTCCTCTAATCATAACAACGACTCTAGGATCCTCTCCGTGAGGTTCTGCTGAGATAAATTGTACTTTTTGGTTACCTCCTCGTCTCTCCTGAAGTTTGGCTAACAACACAAGACAATCTTCAATGACATGTTCAAATGATTTTGTAGTAGCTGCAAGTGGTACAAGGGTTTTGACATTCCCTTTCCAAGTGTCCTGGCTGTGTGCAGTTATAAAAAATGACCTGACCTCGACCTCGACCCATGCCTCCTGCTCGTCCTCTTCCTCTGAATCCACCACGAGGATTGAAGTTTCCTCTTTCTGGAGAGTTATACTATGTAGTATTTCCTTCCCATTGTACTTCTCCTTGTATCCTATATGTGTCTCTTGATATTTCATGAAAGAGATCATAAGCCCTACAATCTTTCTCATCGTGCCCCATAGATTTACAGAATGCGCAGTAGAGGTTTGTAGGTGTCTGAACATATTTTTTCATGTAGTAGCATTAACCAGGGTGATGTCTATTTATACATACCTCACACCAAGGTAGAGTAACCTACTTCAAAGGGCTCAGAGCTCCAAAATCCAAGTATTCATGAAATTTGGGGAAATGCTCCTTATCATGGCCCTCTTATTTGCATATGGTAGACCAGATGTCTTCTCTTTTATCTTTTCCCTTGTCTTTTTTCATATCTTCGACCTGCAGAGATAAGCTAGTTTCCTGACTCAAAATTTGACTCATACCTGAGCTGGATTCTCCCATAGGGGATGATTCTAATTTCATGGAGATCTCCAATGAATTATCCTGTGAAGCGATCTTCTGTTGCATCAAAGGGACTCTGATGTGTGGTAGACGGGAAAAAATGAACCATTCCTTGTTCTTCTCGTCTGGAATATGAAAACTCAACTGGCTTGTTAAGGTCTTAAATCTCTGATCAAACTCCCAAACAAGTTCATATACTCTTTGCTTGATTTCTTTTAGTTATGTAATGCACTGTGACTCCGACTTGGGTTTCTTGAATTATGCACTCAACGCATTCTTGATCTCGTTCAACAGTTTAGGTTGTGCAATTCCTTGGACAAATTTTATGTACCATCTCATTGCATGGTCTCTTAGGGTCATACTAAATTGATCCCTTTTAACTTCTTCGTCAGTGACATTCTTAATACTCCATATAGCTTCGCATAAAAACCAATGTTGATCAAGATCTTCAAATCCATATCCCTTAAAGATAGGTAGCCTCATCTCATATGCCATATATATTCCTAGGTTTCTTGACCGAGTATGTACTGAACTGCTGGTAATATTGCTCTGAGTGCTCTGGTAAATTTGACAACTCTGGTTACTTAATCCTACTAAAACAATAGGAGGAGTAATAGTACTTACTTCAAAAGTTGGCATAGTTCCTGAGGTTTTTGACTCTTCTCGGTGAGGTTCTTCAGTATTCCCTTCCTCTGCCCCAGCGTATTTTGAATGTTCCTCGTTCACTAACTTCTCTTCTTCTCCACTATAGAACCCTTCATCTTATGTTAGTGACTCATGGATCTACTCAAATAGGTTCACCAAAGGGACTTCTCTGAAGGTCCTCCCACTGCACATGTGTCCAACCTCTGTGTCGTTGTCGCTATCTGAGTTTTTGAACATTAGATTTTCAATCGGAATACTTACTGTATATTCAAGATGTTCTTCTCATGCAATAGCATCTTGATATTCAACTTCAAAAAGTGTAAAATTTTTCCCCTAGGTCCCTTAAAGAAATATCTCTTTGCTTGGCTATATGACTCTACTTTCTCAATATCAAACTCGGTGATGTGCCCTCCAATAGTACTATCGAACCAGTGTCCTACTGCTCTTGACACAATGTTATCAGATCTTTTGACCTTCTTGATCAACGCTGACATCCAAACCACAAGTGGTCTAAATCTGATCTCAAATTGGGTATCTGCTAATTTGGATAACCACTCGTATAGCTCCTTATGAATTCCTCCGAAGAAAATATCATGTATATCAATAAAGATATACCTTCCCAACCAATCTTATGTACTAAGCTTAGGGTTCTTGTTATGGGCTTCGACGAAGTCCTTTTCTTTTTCTTATATCCACTTTTGAATCTCTGTCTTCGATGGAAACCACCTTGACATTCCCTCAAGAAGATCTTGGTCCCGACAACAGAACCATTTGTTGGCACAGGGGCAGACCCAGGGTTCAACTCTAACAACAGACCAACAAGCCCTAACTACTGGCCCTTTCAGAAACACCTGTGAAGCAGATGCAATCTCGACCAAAGTAGAAATAGGGGGTTGCAGGACACATGTGTCTACAACCATAGGAAATGCAAGTGTATCCAAGGCAGCAACACACTGCAACCTAGTTATTCTTACCAAGAATAAACCTACTTCGCACAGTTAAATTCCATATCTAACATAATAATGCAATGAAAGAATAACATAATGTAAAATAACACAACATCAACCACAGAGACACAAAATATACGTGGTTCACCCTCTCCTTAGCGCTACATCCACAAAATTGTGTTTCTTGATATTATATGAAAGCATACAGTTCTATCTGTTCTCTTAGCTTGCAAATATCTCTCTCTTTCTCTTCTTCTCTCCCCTCCATGCGCACCCAGCTGCAGGGTTGATCTTTGCACCCAGCTGAAGATCCTACAATACCAGAAGGTTCTCACAATCAACACTTCTCTCTCGCACAATACACAATGAACAAAAACAACGACCAATGATGAAGAACCATCACTCCACTAACAACTCCGACCAACCCATCCCAGGTCCTCTAGACCTTTATTTATACATTACATAAAAAAGTCTAGGTGTCAAAACCCTAGACCCAAAACCCTAGGTGTCTAAAACCCTATATCCTCTTTGACCCACATTTTCTGGGCTTCGCCAGTCTGTCTTTCCTTCTTTCCTGCAAAGTGCTCCAAAGCACTCATTGAAATATTCTTCTTCTTGCCGAGTTGTCCACGATCCATCTTCCTCGATGATCTGTCATCCTCGATCTTCTCGTTCATTGACTATCTTTACCTTGCTTTGCTCCTTCTTTTCTACTTCTCTAACCACTTCGACCCAATCTCATTCCATGCGTCTTCCACGCAGTTCGCACTTCATATTTTCTCTTCCTTTTTCTTCGCTTTCTTTCTTAATCCATAATCAAGGGCCAATAGTCTGCAAAATAATGTTGAAAGATAATTTAATGTGGAAGATAGTGTAAGTCACGATTCACAAAAAAAAATTTCATGCTATCTTGATTCAAATTAATACACTTGATCTGGATTGGATCATGATATAAATTTTTATATGTCTTGTTATTTTTTGGGTGGAAAAATTGGAGTAATCATCTTATAGGACCATTTTAGTGGCAAGTCCCAGTTTTGAAAATTGGATTTTGGAACCTTCCAAATCCATTTGAGACATTGAACGACATTTGTTTAGGTTAAAATATCCGAAAAATATTCCCACTCCCTCAAATTTTATCTACACATCGATACCTTTCCAACAATGTGAAAATCACCTCAACTGGAGTTCGTATGCTAAAGTTATGTCTTCTACAAGTTGACCTACCTTGTTGACCACTATGGTATGATTGATTCCATGTCATCCCCCATTATTCACACAGATGGGGATAGCCACATGGTTAATTTCAATAATATTATATAATTTCCAAATGTTATCACTAATTGAGAGTCGAGGAACTCAAAAACCCTAATCCTAGAGGGATATAGGGTGATGTTAAATACCAAGCCGCTAGGAGGAGAAGTGGTTCCATTATTTAGAATTGTATTTGTTGTGAGTTGAGAAAATCATATAGGAGTGTTATTTTGAGAGAATAATAGAGGAGGAAAAGATTATTTAGTAGCCATACAGTCCACAGTTTTTACACATTATTTTGGTCACCCCAGTGATCAACTGATGACATGTTCTTAACTCACTTCCATGTTCCCTAAAAATATTAAAAGAGACTTTCTCCAAGAGAAGAGTAGTTTTCTTTTCCTCCTTCAAAACCTATGACAAGGAATATCGTCGCACCCTGCTCTATGCTTGGGGTGCGACGATGCTTGATCGTCGCACTTTGCACCAAATATGGAATGCATCGTCATTGCAGGTTGCCTGTGCATAAGGTGCAACAATGATTAAGAAAATGAAAAGTCAAAATTCATCAATGTTCTAGAAGAGAATCTTCAGAATATGAGGTGGCCTCTGATCAGTTTGGATCTTACTCGCTTCTCTGATTTAGTGGGATCATCCTAATCTCCTCATCCATCCCTCTTTCACCCTATATAAAGAAGGGATCTCTCATGGAAAAGGGTAAGGTTTTCATATGCATGAAGAGGTTTGCTATAGATTATACTTGAGATAGCTTTTCTTTAGCTCTCTAAGTCAGATTGTGGATCTTCTTCATCAAGACATTGGAGAAAAGATGTGTGTGTTGGAGAAAAGAGCCATTGGAAGAGATATTGAAACATCAAGGCATGGGTTGTATTCTCCACTTTCCATTTTAATATAGTACATCAATACATTTCTTCCCTATAAATGTGTTTTGGCTTTTATTGTATAACTCCTTGATCTTATACATAGAATTCATTGGAATATATATATCTTTGTTATCTCTCTCTTTGTTGGTTTGTGCTTCTTAAACAGGTTCACCATCCCGCAAATCCAAAGATGGAGCGACAAGGATGACACTAGCGAGGATAAAGCGTAATTTAAAAGGTATGTCTCTCATTCCTCTCTGAACTAGTTTATATGACAATGAATTCTAAGGTGAAGTTTATATTATGTCTTGTTTTGTTATAGATTCCTGTGGAAGTTAGGGATATTAGTTTGTGGCTGCACTTACCGATTTTTCCGATAACAAAATTGGAGACCATACTGGGGATACAAACTCTGTTTGGTTTTTTCTTCTTATTTTATTTTATCCTACCTTATTTTGATCAATTTCATTCTCTGAGTCTATGGGTGATCCATCTTGACTCTCTGGTCCTAAAAGTTCATTGAGAAATTTTGTCATTTTTCCCATTTTTCTTTTTATTCAGATATTATCGCATTGTGTCCTATTGATAGCCTATGGAGATTCCTTGTCATCGCACTCTACTTGTGCAGTCCAGAGTGACGATGTCTCACTGTGCTTTGTTGACATCCCGCGATGATCCTAGATCGTCACATTGTACCCCTCTGTAGCCTGCAACGATTCCTATAGGAATTGTTGGGTGATAGATAAATTTATTTTCTTTACCAAGATTTGTCTTTACTACCTAGCATGAAATTTTGACACTAGTGAATGATTTTTTTACAAATTTTAAGCCTGAATTTGAGTGATTTTCAAGGATTGAAAGTCTTCTTTACAAGCTTGCAAATTTTGTTTCTTGATTTCTTGTCACAAGGGTATAATCTCAAGATTTTGTTTCTGGGTGCTTGTTTGATAAGTAGTCCTTGATTTCTTTTGATTTTTGGATAGTTTTTACTTTATAGATTGTTGATGGATTAAGAGACAATTTTTTTTGACATTCAACAAAATTTTTTCTTATCATTTCATTTTTTGCTTACATTGTGAGTTTGATTTGGGAATAGTGTTGAGAGTGCAATAATTTTCTTAGACCATTCTTTCTTTTCTTCATTATATATTTGTTCTGATTTGAAAAGAAAAGAACTGAAGTTTATTATTCTCTTTAGTAGTCTTTGTAAAAAGTTTTTTCATTCATAGAGAAATTTTGGAAAGTTGATAGCTTTGATTGTTTGAAATTCATATCATTCAAAGATAGAGAAATTGTGCTTGATAGCTTTTGTATTCTGGAAAAGAGAAACCTTCTCCCTACTGTAATTAGAGTTCATTGAATGAAACGTTTTCATTTCATCTCTTCTTGCATATTATTGGGTCAAGGTCAAATATATCATCAGTTTCACTTCCATTTCCCTTTTGAGTAAACAACAACCTTTAAAATACAATGTAATTTAAAATCTATTAGCAACTTTTATTTTATAGAACTTTTATACACCAACATTAGTTAGGATAGCGCTCTGGAATAGGTTGTAAGGCACACTCTCCAAAGCATTAAAACACACAATAGTATCTTGTGATAGGGAGAGTACAAATCCAGTTGCTACATTTTGTCCCGGGAATACCTTCTAACACAAGGGTCAATCACGAGGTCACATTAGGACCAACAATGTTACTCATCCTTCTTTTTTGGTCTTGGTATAGAGATTGCACATATTATTGGGGGTCACTTGAGAAGAAAATCTGGTGGGGAACTTCTCGAGTTGATTTCTGTCTTAAATACCTTACCCTTGCGTGTGGATCGGACTGTCGACTGCTTCCCCATGCATCATTGTCATAATTGGTAACCTTAGTGGCCTATATCTTTAGAGTATTTACACGAGGTGACTGTGGAGGGGAAAGTTTTCACGGTACTTGGAATCAACGTTGGATAAAATCACTTGAGCTCCTTGGAGGGTATACCCATGAATATGTTGGGAGCTTGCACCAGGGTGTAAGTCCATGAAGGAGGTCATCAATGTAACTTTTCCACCTGCTTTATCCCAGCCTCTTCTTGTCTTGATTTCGTGACGTTGGATTTCATCACCAACTAGTGACTTCGAGGTAAGAAGGTTTGTTTGTGTGTCTGATATCTAGATTTTATTAGTGAGTGTTGTTTGTTTCTCTAGTTATCCATAGCTTTCTTTCATTATTTATTTGGTGTGTCCAACATCACCCCTCGTCGTTCACGTAGGATGCAAGGGTTACCTTCGGAAGATCCAAAAGAATATACCCCTTTACTTCCGAACTCACCAGAGGGTTCACCTGAAGGAGCAGTCAATAATGACGTAGCCTCTTATATTTGAAGTTCTACTCCATTGGAGGAATCCATACTTCCCATAAATCCATTATTGAGTGTGGTACGAGATCCACTTTTTCTCCGAATAAATTCATTAGGAGACATTGTTGCTGAAGATTATACTGGAATCCCTATTGGACCTCACACAGAGTCTGGTGTAGACGATCCTCTCTTTTAGAGTGAGTCATTTAGAAATATGGTTCATACTGCTGGAAATTTTGATCCTATCTCTTCTGTTCCTATTCGTTCTCTTTGTAGAAGTTCTTCGGGACAAGATATTTTTGAAAAACTAGGAATGAGTCATCTACGCCAGAGGACCTCTAATCAACCTATGGCATCACGTACGCATGTGACTTCTGCTGCCTACACAGTACCCTTAGATCATTTTACTGGCATGACCAGTAATGTTTTCACAGTCTCAGAACAATTGTTGGTTGGTTCTCATACAATCCTTCCTCTCCAGCTCGCTAGCTCTACCATGGTCCCACAAGCTACGCTTATTTCTGTTGGAAGTGTAGATCACCCAAGATCCTAATGGAACACCACTTCTTCTTAGACCAAATCCATCACTTCCACCTGGGTATCATGCTCTAAATACGTCTATTGCTAATCCTGCCCAGAATCTGTCCAGAGGGGATAATATTTTTGTTCCTCCTGGGTATAATGCTGCTAGTAGTTATGTTCCTACACCTACCCAATTTCTCTTTGGGGGGCCTAACATTCCTCCTCCACCTTCACCTGGAGGATCTAATCATCCTGGCCTAAGTAGCTCCAATCAAATTGGAGGAACAAGTCATTTTGTCACTTTTGTTTTTCAAATTCCTGTTGGAGGTCAACCTCAAGTTGGGGGAAACCCCAAGTTGGGGGTCATAACCTAGTGTATGGGAAGTATATCCCTAGATTACAATATCAACATCGGAATTTTCCTTTCCAAGTCAATCAACAATCGCCTGGGGGAAAACCTCCTCAAGTTAATTCTTTTGTACCCCCTAATCCCGAACAACCATATCCAGGTTCTATGAATCTTACTGGGGTCAAAGTTTTCAATCTAATGCTCCTTCCCAAGGAATCTTACCCAATCAACCAACTCAAGTTGGATATTTGACTCAAAACCCTCCACCACTGAATTTGACATGACCCTCTAACTATCTAAAGACTGCTTATGGTCCTACTAGTATACCTATGGGACTACCTCCACATAATTACTAGTTTCCTCAAGTGAACAAACAACTGCCATTTATTGCTACTTGGATTTACCAGATTTGTCTAGGATTTTGAATGATCCTTTCTTGCATTCTCCTTATTGGCCAGTCATACCTACCAAGTTACCATTAAACATTCATATTTTTGACAACCGATCAGGGGAAGACCCAAATAATCACCTCATGACTTTCCATCTTTGGTGTTGATCCAACTCTTTGATGGATGACTCCATTAGATTATGTCTTTTCCAACGAAATCTGACGGGTTCGGCAACCAAATGGTATATTGAATTTCCCCAAGGATTCTTCAATGACTTCAATACCTTATCTATGGATTTATTAACACATTACCAACTACCAATCCGATACGAGACAGGAACCAAAATTTTGAGTTCATTTAAACAATGCTCGGCTACTCATATTTTCGATCATATTCATGAGTGGACGAGGGGAAGATGCTTAATCAAAGTTCCCCTTCCTGATTAACTATTGGCTGAGTGGTTTACCAAGTCACTCATTGGTCCTATAGATCATGATGTTTCCATGGGTGGTATCGTCATTGAAGAGCAGGCGATTATTCATGCTCAATATTGGTTTATTCACAAACGAGCACACTATCTGACTTGATCCCTGATGCTCCTTGCCCGTCTACAAATCAAACCCCAACACCTCCAGTAGCTTCTCATGTTGTTGATGACATGATTGGCACTTTACATGCTGAGACTCAGTCTAAACAAGCCAGTCATACCAATCCCAAGTCTAATACTGCTAATGTACAAAATAATCCTCCTCCAACTCCTTCTCCCGGTGAAACTTCTAAAGTTAATTAGGTTCAATATACACCTACCGGTAAAAATAAAAATAAAAATAAAGGGAAGGGAAAGAATAAGGAGGGAAAAAATAATAATCAACAATCCGATAAACCCAAGACTTAGCCTGCTGATGACAAAGAAAAGAACAAACCCCATTATCCTTGTCTTATCTGTGGTGAGGATCATTATACGAAATATTGTCCATGAAAGTCCTGAGGTTACTAAGTTTCTGCAAGGGACCGAGACACCTCCTACACTCGTCATTTTGTCACAACCTTTTCCTTCTCAGCAACAGGTCCAATTGGTCATTCATGAAAAACCTTCTCCATGTACCACATCTTATGTACTTATGCGTACTGGTGACTCCAAGAAGAACGAAGTTGCAGTCGCTACTTGAGCCAAAGATTACTCACCTTCAAAATATAAAGTTGATGATTCACCACCTCCGTTGGTTCAACCTCCTCCATCAAATTCACCTCCCAAAGGTCCTCTTCATCTCAAATGACCGATTCTAGACACATTTCTTCGTCCTCCTCCTAAGGGCGTTGTTCGTAAGTTGTCATTTAATCCTCACGCACATGTTGCTCAAAACTAAAGTATTGTAGAAGATCTTGCGTAGGCACCTTCTGCAATGTTGGCTCTCGAAGTCCTTCAAAGTTGTCCCACACAACAGAAAGAACTGTTAAAGGATATTGGTGGAATTGATCCTACTGATACAAACTTGATAACTTTTGACTTAGAAGATCATATTCCAAGGCTTCCTCCTCAATTAGCATTTCAAATACAAGTTATTGTGGAAAATAACAATATTTGTCGAACCGTTATTGTCAAAGGAGCCTCGACTTGCATCATGTCCGTCACTTGTTGGAAAGCCATTGGCTCTCCTACCCTTACATAGTCACACAATACTCTTAAAGCATTTAATGGCACATGATTCAAACCTTATGGTGTTCTTCCTTCATTGTCTATTACATTAGAAGGAAAAGCGGTTACTGTTGAGGTTGAGGTATTTGATGCACCTCTCGATTACAACCTTCTACTTGGCCATAGTTGGATTGATTCCATGCGTGCAATTTTTTCTACTCTTTTTCGTGTGATACATTTCCATCACCACATAAAAGTTTTTATTGTCGATCAACTTGCCTTCTTTAATTCCAAGTCTCGTACTAGTAACTTACCTTTCATTGTGAAAACACCTCCTAGTTATGATAATGTCGATGTGGGTCTCTTAAAAGATTCATCGTTAATGGGTACGTTCCCCATTCCACCTCCCGATATTCCTACTCCTTTTTTCTCCTCAATTAACATGATGTCAACCATTTTTGGTGAAATACCTGAGTCTTATGACCCTTGGATAGTACCTATCTCTGGCGATTGTCTTCATTACAATGATAGAATGCCTTTAAGTCCAATAGAATTGGCTTATCAAGCTATTCAATCAACAACTCCCTCTCCTCATTCTCTCTTAGATACGTCTCAGGATCCCTTTCACGTAGTCTTTCACACCGATGAAATGATTATGAAAATCATGTCTATGGAAGATACCCCATGGGATGATGGACATCATCGTTCTATTCTCTTCCGGGAACCCGAGACTATAGAGAGTTATCAAAGGATTTCAGATCCTTCTACTGTTGTTTCTTTTTCCCATGTTCCTGAACCAATACACGATGTTTTGTATGAAGGGAACTTGGGTAATATTTCACCCACCATCCCTTTCGATATTTTGATTAAACCTAGAGTCATGGAAAATGTTTACATCGGTGCCTCATGTTCTACTGATGAGGTCCAGATTTATAAATCTCTTTTCCAAGAATTCTGTGACATTTTTTCTTGGAGTTATGAAGAGATGTTGGGCATTGATACAGATATTGTTATACATGATATTAATACTTACCCAGATGCTAAACCCATTCGACAGAGACTTCGCCCAGTACATCCACGCAAAGCTGCTGCTATTAAACTCAAAGTTGAAAAACTTCTTAAATCTGGTTTTGTTTATCCTGTGGCTTTGACTGATTGGGTATCTAATTTGGTTCCAGTTATGAAGAAACAAGGCATGATCCATGTTTTTGTAGATTATAGGGATATCAACAAGGCTTGTCCAAAGGAAAATTATCCAACCCCTTTCGTTGACCAGATCGTTGACGACTACGCCAGGAGTGAAAAATTATCTTAATGGATGGTTTCTCTGGCTATAATCAAATCAATATTTTGATTGCGGATAAAAATAAGGCTACTTTTATCTTCCCTTGGGGAACCTTCGCATACCGTGTTATCACATGCTAATTTTTATTGTGTGAAATCAAAATTTCAGGATCTAGCAGAACTCTAAAACTAGTTTGGAATCTTGGTAAACTAGAGAAAAGGCTAAATATGGTAGGGAGATGATAAATATGGCGGGGCGCTAAGTTGATGGGACCTGATACGCCACAGATCGTGAAATCTCCATATCAATGGTCGAGGATGATTTTGGGAAGAGAAATTGCGTGGAGGTTAATTTTAGAAAGAGGACTGAAATCTAAGCCACAGTTTTCGTTCTGGGCTACGTGGTGCCACTAGGTTCATTTCAGGGTGAAAAGAGGGTTGCCTCAAACTACCTTCTTGTGCCCCCAAAAAATAGAAAACTCAACAGTGCACTAACTCAACACACCTGTTATGCTCGTTTCTAGGCAAAGAATCATATACAAAGAATTTCCTGACTTGCAATGGAAGGAGATAATTCGGCTGGGTAAATCCAAATGCATTTTTCCAGGGACTAGAAAATGATGTCTAGAGGTCAATGAAAGACAACAAATCACACGAAGAGAGGGATTGAAACTCCAGAGAAATCCAAAAACTGGATTAAGAAACGTTTCTTGCTGATCATTATAATCAGTTTCAGAAACTGAAACGTTTCATTTCAATAATTATAATCGGTTTCAAAACCGAAACTGTCATTTGTAATCATTGTAATCAGTTTTAGAAACTGAAACGTTTCATTTCAATCATTGTAATCGGTTTCAAACCGAAGGAACTCATCTTGTATAAATATTAGGAGTTCCAAATATATTGGGGTTTGCAGAAGTGCAAGGGCACGATTTTAGCTATTCGGAGCATGAATTTAATTTTTTGAAGCTGAATTGAATACACTTGGATAATTCTTGAATTTTCCATGAAAACATTCTAATGGTGGTGATATGATTTTTGTCTCCTCTCTTTGTATGCATCTCCTATATTTTTTATTTCAATTTCACTATCTTCTATTTAAATTGCATAGTCAAAGGTCCATAATTCATCTTGTGATTCTCTCAGCTGAAGCAATTTAAACTGTGTTAAGTTCTTCCTAACTAATTCAAAATTCATTTATCTAATGCTCTAATTCAGTTATATGTTTTATTTTCTTCCTGCACTCTGCAAATTTACAATTTGTAACCCAGATTTATCGCCTCATTTAGCCTTTATTCTCTGGAGAGTTTTATAGACCAGTCAGTTCTCCCTTTTGTTTCAGAAGTTTGATTCCATAGCCCTAAGTGTCCCTCCCCTTACTTGCCAACAAAATTATAAAAAAATCCCCCAAAACAACAAACCTTAGTCATTGATTGAAAAAGAAATACCAAGTGACAGGAGAGAGCCCTCTCTGAGCTGAGCAGGCTAGTACCCAACTCTAAAGTTGTTTTGTAGGTTACCTCTATCATTTGTTTTATCAGCCAAACAAATTTACAGAGTGCTAACATTCTAGCATCGTTGTCGGGGACGAAAGTTGCATTTTCCCTGGGAGAAACGATGAGGTTTAGACCTGATTTTTGATGGTGGACATAGGTCAGACACAAGAAGGTTGTACATTTCCACCKGGTGACTCCAATCAAGCTTCAAATGYRATTCTGAGACTCCACTGGAGGACGAGATCTATTGACAGAGGTATGAAAGGACATCATGGGAGAAAACAAGTACCTAAAGTTGAGTTTTTTCCAAGACATAATATTCAAATGATGATCATGAGAATATTGCATTTGTATCACTGATTTTGATCAAAATCTTCCATCTAAGCCATGTGTTGACCATATCCAAGTTGATGAGCCTCATGAAATCAAGGCTGATGTCTCACCTCATGTACTTGATCCAACACCCTCCAAGATTCAATATGGATACATACCTTTAAAATTACCTCACATCCTTCACAATTTTCCTCCAAAGCACTATAAGTACCTACCTGTGTTTGATGGAGAACCTAATGCCATCACAGCTAAAAAACACATCCAAGATTTTGAACATTTTATAGTTTTTTTTATATTGATCATGACGATGTTTGTATGAGGGCCTTCTCTCAATCCTTGAAAGGGGATACAAAATACTGGCTTAAATACTTGCATCCAAATAAAATTAGCTCATGGGAGGAATTAAAGAATGTCTTTTTGAAATTTTGGGGCAAGAAGAAATCTTTGGATCTACATCTTACAGAAAAATATGCTTTGAAAAGGAAGATCAATGAAACTATTTCTACATTTAGTAGAAGGTTTTCCAGTATTTATTACAAGTTTCCCAAAGATATTCAGCCCATTGAAGTTGCTGCCATGCTCCATTATGCAACAACCTTTCACCCAGATTTGTCTTTCCTTCTAATCGAAAGAAGATCTATGTCCTTAAAACAAATGTTTAATGATTCTCATGAGATTCAACACAATATTCAAGCATGTAAAGAGATTCGAAATGATGAGTTGGATGCTAAAGAACATGACAATGAATATGAAAAGAAAACAATCGATTTGAATCTTGAGCAGAGGGTTAATAATATCATATGTCCTCTTGAAGTTTCAAATGTTAATGATTTTGCAAAGGATTATATTCCACTTATTGAAAAAGAAGGTGCTAATTTAGCTTCTGATCTATCCCATGATAAGCATGGGGCTGATTTTTTTATGTATTCATTTGTGGACAATCAAGAAAATGAATTTTCAAATCAGTTTGTTGAAGAGCAAGTTGATGTCCCAAGTTTTTCCTTGTTAGATGACATTGCAGATGTTGTTGATTTTCCTATATATGGAGAATATGGTGATGATTATGATGTTGACTTCCTAGAACAATTGAATTCATGTTCTCTATCAAAAAATGTTCCTTTTCAGCAGTATAATGAGAACAACCAACCTACATATCACAGTTACAAAGAAGAATATGAAGAAAGTACCGAATCATCTGAAGGAAATTGTTTACCTTTATGCTTTTATTCATTTAAACTGTTGAAAGAAAATTTTAAGATCATCACTAAAGAAAATGAATGTGTGTTGATGTTGAATCACACTGATTCACTGGAACAAATTGACAAGAAATTGTAGCAATCTTCTCATGTGTTTGATGACCATGTTACTTGTTATACATAATGTTTTGTCAATTCAAATTTTCAGCCATTGGTCGAAGATGAATCTGAAATTGTAGATGATGAGGAGTTGAAAGATGAGAAACCAGATACTGTGCATAATATGTAGGAGGCTTATCATGTCATAAGTTTTCTTGAAAGATGTCATGGGGATGTGTTTGCAAAGAATGATGAGAAACTTGAAGAACAAGTTGATGTCCTTAATTGTTTTGATATTGGTTTGAATCTTGATCCATGTCATCATGAGCAAGAAACTAACTGTTTTATGTATGCACTTGTAGGCATCCATAAATTTGAATTTGCAGATCAACCTGCAAAAGAACAAGCCACTGCCTCAATTTTCCTGTTTGATGACATTACAAAGATTTTTGGCAAACCCGGGTATGATAAGTACAATGATGATTATGAGGTTGAATTTTCAGAACAAGCAATAGCACTTTCCAAATCTGAAAATGACCGTGTTCAACAATCCAAAGAAATAAAAAAATGTGCATATGATAGCAATGAAGAAAATGAAGAAAGTTGTGAATAAGGTGTAATAACTTTGCCATTGTGTTTTTCTTCTTTTAAATTACTAAAGCAAAATGTTTATAATGTTTCAAATCATAAATCCTCCAGAAATGAGGTTGAATATGAATAAGGCAGTGGACTTGCTAATGAAAATTATCTTCCATTATGTTTTTCTTCCTTTGAATTGTTGAAAGTAAATCATGAGATAACAGAGGGAGCAAGGAAGTCTGACTGCATTCACAGTGACACTGTTTTACATGAGAAAATTGTTATTAGTGAGGAAGACCAACAACCTTCTCAAGCATTTAATGTCTGTGTTATTGATTACATGGAAGGTTATTTCAGTTCAGATTTGCAGTCTGTGATCAACTACCATCTTGGAAATAACGATGATGGTCAATCAATGTCAGTGTTAGATATGGATTAATTTCCACCAGGGGTTTCATTTCATCCAACACTGTCTTATGTTTCATAAGATTGCTATTTCCAGTAGTCTCAACAGATTTTTCAGCCTCTTTGTGGCAATCAACAAATTGAATTACATGAAAACAAGGATGCAATGGAAGGGGTGAAACATAATTGTTGTTTTATGCATGTTTTAGAGGATCCATTTGCAGTTTTGTTGGAGGTAGTAAACAGTCTCAATGTTTTTAATTTTTTGAGATTTGAATTTATAGATAAATTTTTAAATGAATTATCAGTAAACAAGATTTGGAGAAAGCATGTGCAAAGAAAGAAAACAATGGATAAAATGCTTGCACGGTTGCATTAAAATTATGATTTCATTTGATTGGCAGTTCATTTAAGCAGTTTTAGAGTAGATAGGAGTGTGCAAATAAGCTTGTTGTTCAAGCAGTTTTCAGTTTGGGTTTTCAGTAGTGTGTACATTCAGAGATTAATGGTGTATTTAGCGTTTAGTTTTTAGGTCAGAGAAGGGTACACACATGTTTTTGGAGAAGCCCAATGGATCAGGAACCAGGTCTATGAGTTCTTTGCTACCTCACTCGGAGGATAGCATCCCCGTTGGAGCCAATGTTATCACATGCTAATTTTTATTGTGTGAAATCAAAATTTCAGGATCTAGGAGAACGCTAAAACTAGTTTGGAAGCCTCACAAAATAGAGAAAAGGATAAATATGGAAGGGAGAAGCTAAATTTGATGGGGTGCTAAGTTGATGGGATCTAATACACCACGGATCGTGAACTCTCCAAATCAACAACCGAGGATGATTTCGGGGAGAGAAACTGCGTGGAGGTTAATTTCAGAAAGCAAGTTGAAATCTAAACCGAGGTTTTCGTTCAGGGCTACGTGGCACCACCAGGTTCATTTTGGGGTGAAAATCAGGTTTCCTCAAACCACTTTCTCACGCCCTCGGAAAATAGAAAAATAAACAGTGCACTAACTCGACACACCAATTACGCTCGTTTCTAGGCAAAGAATCATATAAAGAGCATTTCCTAACTTGCAATGGAAGGTGATAATATTTCTGGGTAAGGCCAAATGAAGTTTTCCAGGGCCTAGAAAATTATGTCCACAGGTCAATGAAAGACAACAAATCACACAAAGAGAGGGACTGAAACGCCAGAGAAATCCAAAATCTGGATTAAGAAACGTTTCTTGTTGATCATTATAATCAGTTTCAGAAACTGAAATGTTTCATTTCAATCATTGTAATCAGTTTCAAAACCAAAACTGTCATTTGTAATCATTTTCAGAAATTGAAACATTTCATTTCAATCATTGTAATCGGTTTCAAACCGAAGGAACTCAACTTCTATAAATCTTAGGAGTTCCAAATATATCGGGGTTGGAATAAGTGAAAGGGAACGATTTTAGCTATTCATAACTTGAATGTAATTTTCTAAATCTGAATTGAATACACCTGCAGAAGTCTTGAAGTTTCCATGAAACGATTTTAATGGTGGTGATCTGAGTTTTGTCTCCTCTCTTTGTATGTATCTCCTGTATTTCTGCTTTCAATTTCACTGTCTTCTATTTAAATTGGATAGTCAAAGGTCCATAATTCATCTTGTGATGCTCTCGGCTGAAGTAATTTAAATTGTGTTAAGTTCTTCCTAACTAATTCAGAATTCATTTATCTAATGAACTGATGCAGTTATATGTTTTATTTTCTTCCTACACTCTGCAAATTTACAATTTATAACCCATATTTATCACCTCATTTAGACTTTATCCTTTGGAGAGTTCTACAGAACAGTCAGTGCTTCCTTCATTTCAGACATTTGACTCCATAGCCCTAAGTGTCCCTCCCCTTACTTGCAAGCAAAATTATAAAAAAACCCCAAAACAACAAACCCTAGCCATTGATTGACAAAGAAATGCCAAGTGACAGGAGAGAGCCCTCTCTGAGATGAGCAGGATAGTAGCCAAATCCAAAGTTGGTTTGTAGGTTACCTCTGTCATTTTTTTTATCAGCCGAACACATTTACAGAGTGCTAACATACCAGAAACTACCTTTTGGTCTCAAGAATGTTGGTGTGACATTTCAACGTGCTATGTCTTATTCTTTTCATGATATTAAGAAAATTGTACAACCTTCCTAGATGATTTACCGACGCATTCCCTGCATCGTCAAGATCACCCAACACATTTATTAGCCATTTTCCTACGCCGTGGATATTATCACATACAATTGAATCCACATAAATGTGTTTTTTGTGTGGATTCTGAATGACTTCTTGGTTTTATCGTTTCTACACATGGGATGAGGGTTGAACCTCTGAAGGTTGAAACTATTCTCAATCTTCCTCCTCCTTATACATTGTGCCAACTCCAAAGTTTGCAAGGGAAGGAAATTTTTTTACGTCGATTCATCCCCAACTATGCTAAATTAACAAAAGTTTTTACTCGACTGCTTAAAAAGGGTCACAATTTTGTATGGGACGACATTGCCAATAAAGCATGTGAAGCTTTGAAACTTTCTTTAACCCGTACACCACTCTTATTTCCACACGATTATAGTTGAGATTATTTCTTGTACTTATCTACTTCAGACTCTACCATCACTATGGTTCTAATCCAAGTGGATGATTCGCATGATGAACATGTCATCTAGTATTTGATTCGGAGTCTCACGAACACCGAAACCAAATATTTGCATGTGGAGAAGCTGGCCTTGGCAGTTGTTCAAGTTGTTCAACGTTTCCTTCATTATATCTTATTATGCAAAACCACGGTCATTTTCAATTGCAACCATATGCAACACATCCTTACTCGACAATTGTTGGGGGGAAAATACTCCAAATAGATAGTTATTCTCCAGGAGTTTGATTTGGAATTTGAGCGTTCCAAATCAAAGAAATCTTTGGCTTTTTCTAAATTGATATGTGACCTTCCCTCTACTGAGACAGAAAATGTGGCGGATGATTCCTTGCCTGATGAGTCTCTCTTTCTGATCAATTTTGACGACATATGGTATGGAGACATTATCATTTATCTCCAAATCCAAAATTTTTGGCCCGATCTTTCTAGTGTGGATCATCGTCATATTCGGTATCAATCCAGTCAAGAAATTATCCTTGGTGATACCCTTTACTGTCGTGGTATTGATTCGATTTTTCGACGATTCCTAACCTATGATTAAGCTGAGAAAGCTTTGAATGAATCTCATTCTGGAGCATGAGGTGGTCATATGTCTAGGTATGCCACTACCCAAAAGATCTTATGAGCTGGTTATTTCCGGCCTTCATTTTTTAAGGATTGCATTACTACCATTCATAAATGCCATGCTTGTCAAATGTATAACACTAAGATCCGATCTCATCTTTCTCCTCTTTACTTTGTAGTTTCTGTTGGTCCATTCACTAAATGGGGCATTGACTTCATGACATGTAATCCTCACTCGGTTGGGGGGCATGAATACATCATCATAACCGTGGATTATTTCACTAAATGGGTTGATGTGATGCCTACATTTGATAATACCGGGAAAAATGCAGCGTTTTTCATATTCAATCATATCGTTACTAGATTTGGTGTTCCTCAAGCCATCATCATTGACCATGGTAGTCATTTTCACAATTTCAAGATGTCTGAACTTACCGAGAAGTTGGGTCTTCGACATGAAAACTCAACACCTTACTATCCACAGGCCAATGATCAGGTTGAAGAAATTAAAAAAATTCTTACTACTATGCTTCGACGGATGATAGAAATTCACAATTCAAGATGGTACGTGATGATCTTGTCCATAGACACCTGTTAAATCTTCCATAGGGTTCACACCTTTCCAATTAGTATATGGTATTGAAGCTATTCTGTCGATTGAATGTGAAATCTCATCTTTGAAACTAGCTGTCGAACTTCTCCCTAACACCTCAGCTGAAGGGGAACGTCTATTGTATTTGATGTAATTAGACGAGACTCGTCATGATGCTTCTTTAGTCATTGAAACTCAAAAGAAGCATGTCAAACCTCAATATGACAAGCATGTCAAACCACATGTTTTTTCTGAGGGTGATTTAGTTCTTCTTTACGAACATGATCATGACTTATTAGGGGCCGGTAAATTCGAGCCTATGTGGTGTGGCCCTTATATTGTTAAATGAGTTTTAGAGAAAGGGGCTTATGGGTTGGTAGATTATGATGGAATTCCTTTGAGTGAACCCATGAATGGGATTTACTTGAAGAAGTACTATGCTTAAACTATTTTTGCATGAGGGCTGTGTATTTTTAGTGTACTATACTCTAGTGTTCTTTTTCGTTTTTGTTCTTCCTTTTAGTTGCTTACCTTGCATTGTGATTGGTTTCCAGATGTCGATGTCTTCGCTACTCTATATCAGCTTTGCTGATGGTTCTAGTCTTAGTACTCAAAACCTAGCATCTGTTGTGTGGACAATCTATGCACCTACGGATGAGTTGATCAGTCTACACGGTGTTTTCCTTGGTCGTGCAACTAATAATATCACGGAATACAGTGCAATTATCGAATTATTAACTGACACCATTTCATTTGGAATCCATCTTCTTATTGTACAACTCAATTCACAGTTAGTAGTATTGCAGTTAAGTAACATTTATTCCATCCGAAGTCCTACTTTGTTAAGGGTATACTTAAGAATTCACCTCTTGGAAAGACATTTCGATTATATCGAATATCAACATATTCCTAGATCTCTAAACACATTGAAAGATACATTGGATAATTATGTGCTAGACAGACATTTGAGACATTTATAAATCCAAACACACATTTGAAAAATACAAGTAAGCCGGTAGAAACTTTATAATAATAATGATAAAAGTTACAAAAAGTGTTTTTTCCAAGGTCCAAAATATCAAAAAGTGAAGCTCATGGCTTCATGTACAAAATGAATCAAGGATGTTGCTCATTGTAACAAACAACTGCTCGTGCTACTCTATGGATCAGTCGACCAATAGATGCAGATACATCAATTGTATGGCATTGATAGTGCCTAGGAAGTTTGTCCACCGAGGCATCATGGATATTCATGGTTAATCCCTCTAGGTTATGCTCAATCACCTCGAGATCTGCGATGACCACTCCTGCTACAACACCTCTCTCTCCTCACCTCTGAATGGGAGATGATCCTAAAGGACGATAAGGCCCCACATTTGTGTTTGTGAGAGCGCTTGATTAGTCTTGGATAGATGACACAAAAAACATTTTATATAATTAAAATATCAAAAACATCATATAATGAAAATTTTCCTTCTTACCCATGTCTCCCCACTAAGAC
>JASDQU010435675.1:28611-42245 GCA_032191745.1 Picea mariana
TCTTGATCCATGTCATCATGAGCAAGAAACTAACTGTTTTATGTATGCACTTGTAGACATCCATAAATGTGAATTTGCAGATCAACCTGGAAAAGAACAAGCCACTGCCTCAATTTTCCTGTTTGATGACATTACAAAGATTTTTGGCAAACCCGGGTATGATAAGTACAATGATGACTATGAGGTTGAATTTTCAGAACAAGCAATAACACTTTCCAAATCTGAAAATGACTGTGTTCAACAATCCAAAGAAATAAAAAAATGTGCATATGATAGCAATGAAGAAAATGAAGAAAGTTGTGAATAAGATGTAATAACTTTGCCATTGTGTTTTTCTTCTTTTAAATTACTAAAGCAAAATGTTTATAATGTTTCAAATCATAAATCCTCCAGAAATGAGGTTGAATATGAAGAAGGCAGTGGACTTGCCAATGAAAATTATCTTCCATTATGTTTTTCTTCCTTTGAATTGTTGAAAGTAAATCATGAGATAACAGAGGGAGCAAGGAAGTCTGACTGCATTCACAGTGACACTATTTTACATGAGCAAATTGTTATTAGTGAGGAAGATCAACAACCTTCTCAAGCCTTTAATGTCTGTGTTGTTGATTACATGGAAGGTTATTTCAGTTCATATTTGCAGTCTGTGATCAACTACCATCTTGGAAATAACGATGATGGTCAATCAACATCAGTGTTAGATATGGATTGATTTCCACCAGGGGTTTCATTTCATCCAACACTGTCTTATGATTTAGAAGATTGCTATTTCCAGCAGTCTCAGCAGATTTTTCAGCCTCTTTGTGGCAATCAACAAATTGAATTACATGAAAACAAGGATGCAATGGAAGGGGTGAAACATAATTGTTGTTTTATGCATGTTTTAGAGGATCCATTTGCAGTTTTGTTGGAGGTAGTAAACAGTCTCAATTTTTTTAATTTTTGAGATTTGAATTTATAGATAAATTTTTAAATGAATTATCAGTAAACAAGATTTGGAGAAAGCATGTGCAAAGAAAGCAAACAATGGATAAAATGCTTGCACGGTTGCATTAAAATTATGATTTCATTTGATTGGCAGTTCATTTCAGCAGTTTTAGAGTAGATAGGAGTGTGCAAATAAGCTTGTTGTTCAAGCAGTTTTCAGTTTGGGTTTTCAATAGTGTGTACATTCAGAGATTAATGGTGTATTTAGCATTCAGTTTTTAGGTCAGAGCAGGGTACACACATGTTTTGGGAGAATCCCAATGGATCAGGAACCAGGTCTATGATTTCTTTGCTAACTCACTCGGAGGATAGCATCCCTGTTGGAGCCAATGTTATCACATGCTAATTTTTATTGTGTGAAATCAAAATTTCAGGATCTAGGAGAACGCTAAAACTAGTTTGGAAGCCTCACAAAATAGAGAAAAGGATAAATATGGAAGGGACAGGCTAAATCTGATGGGGTGCTAAGTTGATGGGACCTGATACACCGTGGATTGTGAACTCTCCAGATCAACAGCCGAGGATGATTTCGGGGAGAGAAGCTGCGTGGAGGTTAATTTCAGAAAGCATGTTAAAATCTAAACCGCGGTTTTCGTTCGGGGCTACGTGGCACCACCAGGTTCATTTTGGGGTGAAAATCAGGTTTCCACAAACCACCTTCTCACGCCCTCGAAAAATAGAAAAATCAACAATGCACTAACTCAACACACCAATTACGCTCGTTTCTAGGAAAAGAATCATATAAAGAGCATTTCCTAACTTGCAATGGAAGGAGATAATATTTCTGGGTAAGGCCAAATGAAGTTTTCCAGGGCCTAGAAAATGATGCCCAGAGGTCAATGAAAGACAACGAATCACACAAAGAGAGGGACTGAAACGCCAGAGAAAGCCAAAATCTGGATTAAGAAACGTTTCTTGTTGATCATTATAATCAGTTTCAGAAACTAAAATGTTTCATTTCAATCATTGTAATCAATTTCAAAACCAAAACTATCATTTGTAATCATTGTAATCATTTTCAGAAACTGAAACATTTCATTTCAATCATTGTAATCGGTTTCAAACCGAAGGAACTCAAATTCTATAAATATTAGGAGTTCCAAATATATCAGGGTTGGAATAAGTGAAAGGGAACGATTTTAGCTATTCATAACTTGAATGTAATTTTCTAAATCTGAATTGAATACACCTACAGAAGTCTTGAAGTTTCCATGAAACGATTTTAATGGTGGTGATCTAAGTTTTGTCTCCTCTCTTTGTATGTATCTCCTATATTTCTGCTTTCAATTTCACTGTCTTTTGTTTAAATTGGATAGTCAAAGGTCCATAATTCATCTTGTGATGCTCTCGGCTGAAGCAATTTAAACCGTGTTAAGTTCTTCCTAACTAATTCAGAATTCATTTATCTAATGAACTGATGTAGTTATATGTTTTATTTTCTTCCTACACTCTGCAAATTTACAATTTATAACCCATATTTATCACCTCATTTAGCCTTTATCCTTTGGAGAGTTCTACAGAACAGTCAGTGCTTCCTTCATTTCAGACATTTGACTCCATATCCATAAGTGTCCCTCCCCTTACTTGCCAACAAAATTATAAAAAAACCCCAAAACAACAAACCCTAGCCATTGATTGACAAAGAAATACCAAGTGACAGGAGAGAGCCCTCTCTCAGATGAGCAGGATAGTAGCCAAATCCAAAGTTGGTTTGTAGGTTACCTCTGTCGTTTGTTTTATCAGCCGAACAAATTTACAGAGTGCTAACATACCAGAAACTACCTTTTGGTCTCAAGAATGCTGGTGTGACGTTTCAACGCGCTATGTCTTATTCTTTTCATGATATTAAGCACATTGTACGACCTTCCTAGATGACTTACCGACGCATTCCCTACATCGTCAAGATCACCCAACACATTTATGAGCCATTTTCCTATGCTGTCGCTATTATCACATACAATTGAATCCACATAAATGTGTTTTTTGTGTGGATTCTGGATGACTTCTTGGTTTTATCATTTCTACACATGGGATGAGGGTTGAACCTCTGAAGGTTGAAACTATTCTCAATCTTCCTCCTCCTTATACATTGCGCCAACTCCAAAGTTTGCAAGGGAAGGAAATTGTTTTACGTTGATTCATCCCCAACTATGTTGAATTAACAAAAGTTTTTACTCGACTGCTTAAAAAGGGTCACAATTTTGTATGGGATGACACTGCCAATAAAGCATGTGAAGCTTTGAAACTTTCTTTAACCCATACACCACTCTTATTTCCACACGATTATAGTTGAGATTATTTTTTGTACTTATTTACTTCAGACTCTACCATCGCTATGGTTCTAATCCAAGTGGATGATTCACACGATGAACATGTCATCTAGTATTTGATTCAAAGTCTCACGACCACCGAAACCAAATATTTGCATGTGGAGAAACTGGCCTTGGCAGTTGTTCAAGTTGTTCAATGTTTCCTTCATTATATCTTATTATGCATAACCACCGTCATTTCCAATTGCAACCCTATGCAACACATCCTTACTCGACAATTGTTCGGGGGGAAATGCTCCAAATGGATAGTTATTCTCCAGGAGTTTGATTTGGAATTTGAGCATTCCAAATCAAAGAAATCTTTGGTTTTTGCTAAATTGATATGTGACCTTCCCTTTACTGAGACAGAAAATGTGGCAGATGATTCCTTGCCTGATGAGTCTCTCTTTCTGATCAATTCTGACGACATATGGTATGGATACATTATCATTTATCTCCAAATCCAAACTTTCTGGCCCGATCTTTCTAGTGTGGATCATCATCATATTTGGTATCAAGCCAGTCAAGAAATTATCCTTGGTGATACCCTTTACTGTCATGGTATTGATTCGATTTTTCGACGATTCCTAACCTATGATTAAGCTGAGAAAGCTTTGAATGATTGTCATTCTGGAGCATGAGGTGGTCATATGTCTGGGTATGCCACTGCCCAAAATATCTTATGAGCTGGTTATTTCTGGCCTTCATTATTTAAGGATTGCATTACTACCGTCCATAAATGCCATGCTTGTTAAACGTATAACACTAAGATCCAATCTCATCTTTCTCCTCTTTACTTTGTAGTTTCTGTTGGTCCATTCACTAAATGGGGCATTGACTTCATGATATGTAATCCTCACTCGGTTGGGGGGCATGAATACAACCGTGGATTATTTCACTAAATGGGCTGAGGTGATGCCTACATTTGATAATACCGGGAAAAATGCAGCGTTTTTCATATTCAATCATATCGTTACTAGATTTGGTGTCCCTCAAGCCATCATCACTGACCATGGTAGTCATTTTCACAATTTCAAGATGTCTGAACTTAATGAGAAGTTGGGTCTTCGACATGAAAACTCAACACCTTACTATCCATGGGCCAATGGCCAGGTTGAAGAAATTAAAAAAGTTCTTACTACTATGATTTGATGGATGCTAGAAATTCACAATTCAAGATGGTACGTGATGCTCTTGTCCACAGAAACCTGTTAAATATTCCATAGGGTTCACACCTTTCCAGTTAGTATATGGTATTGAAGCTATTCTATCGATTGAATGTGAAATCTCATCTTTGAAACTAGCTGTCGAACTTCTCCCTAACACCTCAGCTGAAGGGGAACGTCTATTGTATTTGATGTAATTAGATGAGACTTGTCGTGATGCTTCCTTAGTCATTGAAACTCAGAAGAAGCGTGTCAAACCTCAATATGACAAGCATGTCAAACCACATGTTTTTTCTGAGGGTGATTTAGTTCTTCTTTACGAACATGATCATGACTTATTAGGGGCCGGTAAATTTGAGCCTATGTGGTGTGGCCCTTATATTGTTAAACAAGTTTTAGAGAAAGGGGATTATGAGTTGGTAGATTCTGATGGAATTCCTTTAAGTGAACCCATGAATAGGATTTACTTGAAGAAGTACTATGCTTAAACTATTTTTGCATGAGGGTTGTGTATTTTTAGTGTACTATACTCTAGTGTTCTTTTTCGTTTTTGTTCTTCCTTTTAGTTGCTTACCTTTCATTGTGCTTGGTTTCCATATGTCGATGTCTTCGCTACTCTATATCAGCTTTGCTGATGGTTCTAGTCTTAGTACTCAAAACCTAGCGTCTGTTGCATGGACAATCTATGCACCTACAGATGAGTTGATCACTCTACACAGTGTTTTCCTTGGTCGTGCAACTAATAATATCGTGGAATACAGTGCAGTTATCGAATTATTAACTGACACATTTTCATTTGGAATCCATCTTCTTATTGTACAACTCGATTCACAGTTAGTAGTATTGTTGTTAAGTAACATTTATTCCATCTGAAGTCCTACTTTGTTAAGGGTATACTTAAGAATTCACCTCTTGGAAAGACATTTCGATTATATCGAATATCAACATATTCCTAGATGTATAAACACATTGAAAGATACATTGGATAATTATGTGCTAGATAGACACTTGAGACATTTATAAATCCAAACACACATTTGAAAAAGACAAGTAAGCCGGTAGAAACTTTATAATAATAATGATAAAAGTTACAAAAAGTGCTTTTTCCAAGGTCCAAAATATCAAAAAGTGAAGCTCATGGCTTCATGTAAAAAATGAATCAAGGATGTTGCTCGTTGTAACAAACAACTGCTCATGCTACTCTACGGATCAGTCGACCAATAGATGTATATACGTCAATTGTATGGCATTGATAGTGCCTAGGAAGTTTGTCCACCGAGGCATCATGGATATTCATGGTTAATCCCTCTAGGTTATGCTCAATCGCCTTGAGATCTGCAACGACCACTCCTACTACAACACCTCTCTCTCCTCACCTCTGAATGGGAGATGATCCTAAAGGACGATAAGGCCCCACATCTGTGTTTGTGAGAGCACTTGATTAGTCTTGGATAGATGACAGAAAAAACATTTTATATAATTAAAATATCAAAAACATCATATAATGAAAATTTTCCTTCTTACCCATGTCTCCCCACTGATATCCCTCAGGACGAGCTAATTCAGGATCCCCATGGAAATTTGTCCCAGCATACACATAGTCCTCCACCATGATTAGTTGATTCATCAGCCATTGGAAGAAAACACCGTCATACTTGATGATAGGAATGCCATCATGACGAGCCATTAGGTCCACCCACCTCTTCATCCATGGATCTTGTGGAGAGGGTATGCCCCACTCCACCTGTAGACGTAGGATAGGAACCCTCTCCAAGAAGAAGGATACCAAAAGGGACCCGTAACCAAACTGTTTCAACCGACCGTTTCAGCACTTTGTTAGTTGTTTTTCATGCTCTTCAGGACACCTTCACACCAGTTGAAGACCCTGGGTTCCATGCACTCTATTGTGTACTGAAAATGGCTTTGCAAATCCATGTGGGGAGATGCACTCATTGCCATTCGGGTAATGGTATAAAGGATGATCCGTAATGGTAAATCCTGAACATCTATGATGGCCACCTTGCCACTATGTTTTTGTACCTAGCATGCAATGGTGAGCAACATAGTAATCCATAGGTTCTACCCCACCCCTGTTTCTTGTGAGTGATACCCGAGAAATGCGGTGAGACAACCCTATCAGAAAGTAGATATCCTCTATATCCAATGTGAGTGTATGCACACCCACACGAAAGGCTTGTCTGTTCACATCCCACATGTGAACTAAATACTCTAACAACCTCAGTTGGGCTCTCATGCCCTGAGTTTTAAAAAACTTGAGTAATCCAAATTGCCTAAGCGCCATAACTGTGCCTGGGTCATTCTCAAAAAAATATTCTTCTTTCTCATGCTCTCGTTCACGCCACTTGAGCATTTTGACCAAGGAAATCTTGCCAAGGAACATAAAAAGAAGATTAGAATCATAAAAAATCTATTCTTGGAAGTTTTTCTAATTAATTATATCTTTTCAAAAGTTGATTTGCGGTCGTCACAAGGCTATAATTTCATGCAGAGTGACGTCGTTGCACCCTGTTTTTGAGACACCTATGTCGATTCCATATCGTCACAGTTCATGATACTATGGGCATGCGACGATATGAAAGTGTAGGTACCCCCAAAAAATCGACCCAAACTCAACAAAAAAACAATAAAAACAAAATTTGAAACCATAAAAATATAAAGAAGCAAAAGATTACCTTTTTTACGGAGACGGTTCACAAAATGATCCACCAGGCGCTCCAGAATTAATAGTTGAAATTTGGGAGAAAAGAGGGTTTTGGGGCACTATCTGGGTAAATTTGCAAATGAAATGGTAAAAGGGTTGTTTTGGCCTATTTTATTGTTTTTTACTATATTTTATTACAAAATTAAATTATTTTTTATATTTTACCCATGCCCTAAAGTATAACTAACTTTACGAAGTGTTTCCTATTGTAGATTAAAAGGTCTAAGGGCAATACGTTTGACAGGGGTCCACCATTTTTTGATTGCTTTTGTGTGTTTTTCTTATGTACAAATGCTTTTAAGGTTTTTAGGAAAAACTCCGAGCACAGTCTTAATTCTTTCTCATGCTCTTGAAACCATGAGAATGCAATCGAGTAATATTTTTTCATTTTTTTGAACTCACATTGGTAATAGGAAAAACAAAAGCTATGGAGTATCCTTTAAGCTCTTTTCAAGCTCCCTAAACATGAAAATATAACTAAGTGACCTTGTTCTTTTCACACTCATAAAAGTATTTGAAGAAAATGTCTGATGAATGGTAGGTTATCTCTTTTTTAGTCTCATCAAACTAACTTATGAAAAAGGACTTTATGGAGTTCTCTTTAAGTGTTTTTCAGACTCTCTAAACATGAAAAAAACCCAAGTTTTCTTTCTTTGGGCTCATTAAACAAGCATCAAAAGACCCATATGGGATCGAATCAGTCCTTCTTAGGGTTCATTAAAAATACTATGAGGGACTCGTCTGAAGGATGAGCTTACATCACGAGCATATGTTATCCTCCTCAAGATTGCGTAAAAATAAAGAGGTACTTGCTAGAAATGGTGGGGGAAAATTTGGAAGAAATGTTTCATTGTATTTGTGTTAGTGGTATTAAATTCACTCTTGAACATGACACCCCCCTTCATCACTGTATTCGGGTTGGGAAATCCATTTGTCTCTCATTTGACCATCCACAAGTTCATATTTTGGGTCCTCCTTTGAGTCAATGCTGCCAAGACAATTGTCATGTCATTCATATGTTCAAGAGAATTCCAACCTAAAAAATCCTTCTATCGAGTTGGCCATATGCAATTATAACATTTCTACCATGTCGGCCTCCCCTGAGTCAGTTCTGAATCACTTCATACTCTAAACTACTTCAAATATGTTACATATTTTGTGTCATTGATGGGGGATACATCAATGCCCTCCTATGACAAGTCTTTTCCTATCGACTTCAACTCATTATCCGAGAACAAGACTTAGAAATCACATTGGTACCTTGAAACCTGCATGCCTCAATGGCAGGTTTCCTCACTTTCAACAGTGGGTTCACATCATTGGCCCCTGATTGGAAGATTTCATTGAGTGTTCAACTTCAAATCATTCATTCACACTCATTGGATTGTACTAGAGTACCTTGGGATTCATTGATATCAATGGTGATTTACCTCGCACTTGTTAACAATTTTCATTAATGACCGGTATTCAAGTGGTTTCTACCATGTTCGACTTCGACACCTGTAATCACATGGCTATATTCGTACTTAGAAACAATATAATTGAAGACCCCAGATCTCATCATATCAGTCCAGGTTGCGATGGAGTATTCATAAGTTTGTACTGACACATAAATACACTGTGTATGTCTTGTGGCTATGTCCAAATTTGAATTCTTTTAGATCATAGATCCACAGTGTATTCCTCATGGCTATGTTGAATCATGATGACATGGATCCAAAATGTATGTTTAGTGGCCATGAATCACTTGACACTTATGATTAGAGTCACTTGTAGTCTGAGTATGGGAATTCCTACCTTAGATGATGGTATATTATTATGCAGATGCTTGATTGTTTGCAGGTTCCCGATCGATGTGCTCCTTGTTTTCAACACACATTCTACAAAGTATTTCAGATGTCATAGGTTCCAACTTCACACTTTGGGGGGAATTTTGTTACACATTATTTTGGTCACCCCAATGATCAACTGATGACATGTGTTTAACTCACTTCCATGTTCCCGAAAAATATTAAAAGAGACTTTCTCCAAGAGAAAAGTAGTTTTCTTTTCCTCCTTCAAAAACTATGACAAGGAAGATCGCTAGACCCTGCTCTATGCTTGGGGTGCGACAATGCTTGAATGTCACACTCTACACCAAATATGGACTATGACGTCGTGCCAGGTTGCCTATGCATAGGGTGCGACGATGATTAAGCAAAGGAAAAGTCAAAAATCATGAATGATCTAGAAGGGAATCTTCTAGAAGATGAGGTGGCCTCTGATTAGTTTGGATATTACTCACTTCTCTGATTTTGTGGGATCATCCTAATCTCCTCATCCATCTCTCTTTCACCCTATATAAACAATGGATCTCTCATGGAAAATGATAAGGTTGAAAAGGCTAAGGTTTTCATATGCATGAAGAGTTCTGCTATAGATTATACTTGAGATAGCTTTGCTTTAGCTCTCTAAGTCATATTGTAGATCTTCTTCATCAAAGCATTGGAGAAAAGGTGTGTGTGTTGGAGCAAAGAGCCATTGAAAGAGATCTTGCAACATCAAGGCATGGGTTATATTCTCCACTTTCCATTTTAATATAATACAACAATACATTTATTCCCTATAAATATGTCTTGGCTTTTATTGTATAACTCCTTGATCTTATACATAGAAATCATTGGAATATATATATTTTTGTTCTCTCTCTCTTTGTTGGTTTGTTCTTCTTAAACAGGTTCACCATCCCACAAATCCAAAGATGGAGTGACAAGGATGACACTAGCGAGGATCAAGCGCCATTTAAAAGGCATGTCTCTCATTCCTCTCTGAACTAGTTTATATGACAATGAAGTCTAAGGTGAAGTTTGTATTATGTCTTGTTTTGTTATAGATTCCTGTGGAAGTTAGGGAGATTAGTTTGTGTCCGCACTTACTGATTTGTCCAATAACAATAGTGTCAAAGGAAAATCCATAGTGAGTGCCTCTTTATTTGTATATGCATTTCCAAAACTGAAGAAAAGAGAGAAACGCATAGGCCCCACCTTCTAGCCAGGTTTTCTCCCATATTGGCTTTCCCAGGATATATATTGTATTCATTTTTGTGTGGATGGTGCATTGTTTTGTTCATTTATTTCATTTTTGTATTCAATTATTTTCATAAATTTGATCAATACAATAGTAGTAACTAATTTGGGATCTAAGGAAATCAATTGCATATTCTAAGATTTCATAATAGTATAAGGTCTATTGTGAAAAACTATTCCAGTGTAATATCCATGGTAATTTACAAGACATATTGGTATCAGAGCAGATTTCTTTGGAGTATTTTTGGGAAGTTGCAGGATCCAAGAATGGGCTTAAGGAAAAAGTTATAGAACCCTATACATGTTAGATGAGTTCGTTCATAATAACCCTCAAGATCTAACAAAAGAGATATTTATGAGGCTGGAAGAGAATTTTGTTGACACCTCTCGCAATATGACCCATGGAAACTCTAGAGAACAAGCTCGAACTGTTCGAGGAGGTTGGAGGCTCTAACTAAAGGATTATATAAGAGGGTAAAGAAGGAGATAATGAAGACCCATAAAAAGATTCAGGGAAAGAGCCTAAGAAAGATCAGCCAAGTTCCAATGCCATTACCCCTTTATAGTCTTTATTTAAAATGGAATTTAAAGTGGATATCAAGCCATACCACGGTGATATCGATGTAGTAAAGTTGAATCATTGGTTGCAACAATTAGAATTATATTTAAGTGTCTACCATATATAAGAAGAGCAGGAGATTTCACTTGCTAGACTAAAATTAGAGGGCTATGCATTAGCTTGGTAGGAAATTCACACGAAAACACTTAGGCTAGAGGGTGATTCTCCAATAACTAAGTGGGAGGATTTAAAAACACTCATTAATTCTTGGTTCTATCCTATTATTATGTAGAGGACCAATGGATCCATTGGAATTACTTCACACAAAGGATGGGGCAGAGTGTGCAAGAGTACACCACCGAATTCAAGAAGATGGTTATCATGCCTAATATCTCTCTCGAGAACCCATATGTACTCCTCAAGTATTTGGGGGGGCTACATAGTCATTTTTGAAAGCAAGTGATGCTATTCAAGCCCAAGAAAATTGATGAGGCCCATTTGCAAGCAAAACATTTGGAAAATATAGGCCACAAAAAAGGACAACCAAGTGGTTCTAAATAAAAATAGCACCAAGATGCTTCCAAGGAAAGAAAGAAGAAGTGGAAGAGGAAAGATGAATTGGAAATGGAAATAAAAGAAGATGAAAACCACTGCACATCAATGCAAGGATTCAAGTAACCAATGTATCCATTTCAATATCAATGGTCACAAAAAAGAAAAGTGTTGGAAACTACATCCAAACATGAACCCTAAGAATCATAAGAAGGTTGACAAGAAGAAGAATCTTCTAGCCATCTATTCAAGAAATTAGGTAGAGAGAAACTTAAATGTGGATGAGAATATTTCTTTCAATTCAATGTATAAGGAGATGAATCTAAGTTTCCTTCATCACAAGGAAGAGAAGGAGATGAAAAAACTCTTCCGTATCAAGATCTAGCTCAAGAAGACCAAGGTAGATGCTCTATTTGATTATGGTTCACATGCCAATCTCATAGTATCCAATATTTTCAACAATATTGGTTTGGAGGTTCATCATTATCCAAGTCCATACCCATTGGGGTGGGTGAACAAGGATGTAGAAATTAGGGTCACAAAACAATGTAAGATCAAATTTGTTGTAAGTGCAGATTTTATTGATGAAGTGGAGTTAGATGTAGCACCCCTTGACATGTGTGGAGTAGTGTTTGGAATCCCCTACATGTATATGAGGGGAAATATTAATGAGGAGAGAAAACTATTACCACCCGATCAAGGATGGGAAGTATTTCATCATCAATGCACATCAAGGAAAATCGAAGACCTCACCAGTAAGTTCCAACCAAGCCAATAAGTTGATTAGTTCAAGTAAGAAGCATGTTTTTCTTTCCTTATGAGAGAATTAGCTAGGTGATGAATCAATAAGAGTAAAGGCATCATTGGAGGTGATCTAAAAATGAAGAAGACTTGTAATCTTGAAAATATTTGCAAGTAAATTTTATGTGTTAAAAGCAAATGGATCAACTTTGCAACACATCATAAATAGGATTTACTCATTTAAGATGCATATAAGCAACAGCATAATCAATGAACAGAAAACACATAACACAACAAATGATAAAGGAGTTCACCCCTCTCTTGGGCGACATCTCCTGGTCCAGCTTCCAATGGATCATTTGTATTATTTTCTCAAAGTGCTTAAAAATGTGTTTTACAATGCTCAAACTGTCAAATAGACTGCTCCAATGGCTTCAGAACATCCAAAAACCCCTAGCTGGGCTTTTTCAGCACCTCGTTTGGCCAAAAAACGAAGAAGATAGGCTTCCTTGAAGTCTCCTCTTCAAGCTTGCTGTCTCTGCATCTACAAATTGCACCCTTGTACATTCAACCTAGCACACACGCTATTTAAAGCATAAAAACCCGGCACCGAACGCAACCGCACCAACGATGCGAAATGTAGGATGGTTATGGGCGCGCCAGCCCCTAACCGCCAAGATTGTGGGCACATGGGTCCTCCATACGACCGGTGCAAATACAAAAGGGATAACCGTTTCCAAGGCCAAATAGAAACGAAACATGTGGCGGGTCGTTCAAACATTTTAAACCACAAGTTAAAACCCAAAACGCGCTTACACAATGGTCATATGGTTTAAATGTAATGCGAATGGGCTTCGTTATATATTCGCGCACATTCACATATGTAATGGTCATATGGTATTCATAATATAACCACGGGCTGGGGCTAAGCCCCAACCCGACCCCCCACCACATTAACTTTTAAACAAATTCAAATATATATTTTACCATATACATTATAAGAACCAACATGTGGTATATTGGTCAGGCGCACTTTGTTAAGGCTTGACCGGTGGGGGAGGTCCAGGGTTCGAATCCCACAGACTCCATATAATTTTGAACCAATACCCAATACAATGGTGCCACGTGGCAGCCCATGACTGGGCCACGTGGCACTCAACCACAAACCAAAAACTGCCACGTGTCGAAACATGATTCATCCAACTGTCAGCCAATCCAAAACTACCACGTCACCTCTGCCATGTCAGCATACGGTCTCTGCCACATCACCCTATACGGACTGTACGGACTACACAGTCAGCGTTCCCTTTTTTTGGCCTGTTTGATGATTCGAACAGATCACAATATCTCTCGCTCCCAATGTCTGTTTGACCCCAAACAAGTTGCGTTGGGTTCGTAACAACAAGGCCTACGCTCTCGTCTAATTTGAAGTGATTCCAAGAACTTTGAATTTTTGAGCAAAATTTGATCCTTTGATTAGGAGGGGTGTACTAAAAAGAATAAAAAATACCTGGAGTATTTATTACAAGCATA
>JASDQU010435675.1:57942-70910 GCA_032191745.1 Picea mariana
GTCCAATCTTTACCATAACCAATCACAACACATCTATGCTTTCCAACAACTTACTCATGCTCCTCAACCATACAATATGAATGTTACTTAAACATAAGCAACTAGTATACTATGGAAACCACATCAGTACTAAACCATAAGAGTGTTTCTCACTTTATTAATCAATCAACATAACCTTATCACCACGTCCATACCAAGAATGCCTTAAGAATTCACCATATAATAAGCAAGAGTATCCATCAAGACAACTATGTAACCATACCAAAACTTTTATGGTAGATCTAAGCCCATAGAATGAAGATCTGGAACTTGCTTCAGAATTCAAGAACCAGGCATCATCTCACACTCAAGTCTTCATGACTTCCTCCAATTGCATGCACTCTGTCTTCCTTCAACCCACGTGTGTACGTGCCCTGCCTCATTGTAGCTCGTGTATGTACGTGCTCTCACCCACTGCTGCTCACGTACTCCTTCATAAACTAGGGTTTATGAACTTCCGAAACTTTCATCGTCAAGGTCTCAAACTTATGGAAACTTTGATGCGTCCATGAGATCCTCCAGTCAATCTCTCTCTCAGAATAGATCTTCAATATATTCTCAAGAGATATTTTTACAAGAGACCCTTGCCTCTTATTTATACTCTCCAAGTAACTTCCTTAGAAACATCTTCTTGGCCACTTTGTCCACATAGCCACTTTGTCCACATAGTCACTTATGTCCAACTTTGTCCAATTTTCCACTTTTCCATATATCCAATAGCCACTTAACCAGGGTTAACCCTCTTATAACTACTTTCCATAATTAGAAATTTATCCATTTACTTTATTATTTAAATAATCCTCTTTGACTTTATCACTTCACTTTATTATTTAAATAATTTCTTCTTTGTAATCACTTTGACTTCTTTAACCTTTTGGGGATTCAAGCCAGTGTATGAGGATCCTCCAACTTCGTAAGGCCATAACTCTCAAATCGTGAGGAGTTATGTGACGTTCTACATACCACCGAAAATAGCATAACACGCACTATCCATCTAGGATAGTTTCACTGACAAATTCATTGACCTTCATCTCATTATTCCACAATTAAGCATGGGTTCTCTAACCATACTTCTAGGATAACTCAACCGCAAAGCATCTTCCCGTGAGGGATTTCACCATAAGGGGGACACTTTGGAGTTCATCTATTTGTACTTCCTATCAACCATGATAAGATAATAATGATTCATCTTTACATTAATCCAACTCGAATAACCCATGACAATATGTCACTATAACATTGTCCCTTTGTCATTGATTCTATACATGACCACATGATCCAACGATTAATACATTAATGCATCCATCCATATATGCATCATATATCAATGAAAACACATCGATCCTTCTTCATTTATGCATGGTATCATCTATATATGAATCCAATTGACATCAATTCATTCACACCAATGATAATACATACTTCATCAATATACCATGACAAGACATTGTTCCTTTGACATCAATGACAACATGATCCAACAATCTCCTCCTTTGGCATTGATGGAAATACCAACATTGATGTCAACGCCAATCATTGATGGAAACATGTATACAAGGAATTGCTCTACATCAATAGTCATCTCAATCACATCAATGTGACTATATCTCCCCCTTTGACATCAATGGAAAAGGGTCATTCTCTCCTTGGGGTTGCTCCCCTTGCCTGAGCTCTCCTTGGGGTTGATCCCCCTACCTAGATGCCTTGATCTTCCTATAAAAAATATCTCCCCTTTTGAACAAGGGATATCACTCTAATGTAATTATGAATACATATCGCTCATGCTCCCCCTTTGACCATCACTCCCCCTGAAACTATGCCTATGTGCTCTTTCTCTAAGTATAGGGGTCTTTTTCCAAGTATTTATCTTTGCATCTGAAAAATATCTCCTCCTGGAATCATAGGAAGAAGAATGAATCCCCCTATGGTTATGTCTCCCCCTATCTTCTCTACAATATGAACAATATTCTACCATTGCAAAATGCTTTTGCTGCAAATGCTACTGCTCAATCGAAACATAGATCAATCGCTCTTTCTATGACAATCCTTGGACCTGTCCATGCATCAAACTTGTGTCATACCATAAAATATATGTCAACAATGAAATAGAGAATCATGAACAAAACATCAACCAAGTACATCATGTTCCATATTTTGTTCCCACCAAGTACAACACCTATGTACATCAACCATGTACATCAATACCATACAATATGTTGTAAGATATCATCAATGGAGTGTATCAACCATGTGCCTCAAACAAGTGTCATATCATTCATGATATGCTTCTACCATGAACCAAGTGCCACAACCATGTATCTCAATCAATCAAGTGTCTCAACTATGTCATCCCATACATCATGTACTAAAACAAGTAATACCAATGATGTATTTTAGCCAAGTATTATCATCCATAGCCATATACCATCTATGAGTGTATCAACATTTCACTAATAATGTATCCCACCTGTACCAAGCAAGCACGTCAACCATGCACCAATACCACAACAAGATGAACCTCATACATGTATTCCATATCCATCATAAAACATGTGCCAATCATACTGCTAGAAGGTGCCTCTAACAATGTACCAGAAGTGTACCAATCATACATCAACTATAGATCAAGATATGACTCATCAATTATGTACAACATGACCACCTCATCAACTCATCAACTACATGTCCCACTATGTATCTCAACCATATGCCAAATGCATGCACCAAGATATCCAACAAATATGCCTCCAATAATACAACATAAGGTAAATCAAGGGAACTCAAAATATGTACTAGCCATGTACCATAACAGATTTGTCTCAACCTTCATTCACTACAAAAAATACTAAACATCCAAAGATACATGTAATAAAAGTGTGTCTCAATATATCAATGACATCTCTAGCTAGCCTTATCATGATATATCTCATAACCAATGTGCCATAACTTCGCTGTCACAACCGGCATTGTTCCTCAACAGAAAAATGTCTCAATCCACACTCTAGGGTTTGTACCATGCATCCAATATAGTCTTTCAACACTCAACCATATGTCACCACCATACATACATCAATTATGTATGCCAACATGTAATCATCAAAACTTGCAACAAACAATGTCAGACCCTGCAACAAAGATGTATACCATCATACCATACTACAACACATATGCATAGCCTTTTTCCCAAGGCTTTTACCACAGATGCATGGTCTGTTGTATAGACAGCTCGCATTTGTACGCGACCTATTCATAGGTCAGCTCGCGCATGTACACAATTGTTATCAATGTAACCTGCGTATGCTTCTGAAGATGTCAAACTTGAGCTTCCCTTAAGGTTACCACCCTATTCTGAGTGATTAGTCTTCTTCACCCACTTCTGAAGGTGTCCCAGCTTCTCAGAACTTAAGCTCTGAGCTTCTATCTTTTCAAAAATTTATTCCTTCCTAACTTCATGCTTTCTTCTATTCATGCTATATGAAGCATTCCTCATGGATTTTCTTCTTGTGTTCCAACATGGTGATTAAGGCTGGTTGTCATTGATGTCAACCCTTGAAGAAAGCCCGGTAGCACAAAGGTTTGGGTAATGGACCCAAGTTTGTTTGATGTAAAGATGACTCATTATTGTCTTTTCATGGTTGATAAGAAGTACAAATGGATGAACTCCAAAGTGGTCCCCTTATAGTGAAATCCCTCACGGGAAGACGCTTTGCAGATTGAGTTATCCTAGAAGTATGGTTAGAGAACCCATGCTTAATTGTGGAATAATGAGATGAAGGTCAGTGAATTTTTTAGTGAAACTATCATATATGGATAGTGTTTTTCATGCCATTTCTAGTGGTATGTGGAATGTCACATAACTCCTCACGGTTAGAGAGTTATGGCCATGTGAAGTTGGAGGACCCTCATGAGTCATCTAAAAGCCCCAAAAAGTCAAAGTGTTGGAAAAAGAAATTATTTGAATAATTAAGTTAATGGAGAAGTCCCTAAAATAAGGAAAGTGGGTTGCTACATGAAAGTATAAATAAGAGGCAAGGATCTCTCATTTAAATACACTTGATCATATTGAATATCTTTTGTTGTGTGAGGCTTATTGAAAGTACTCATTGATACATCTAAAGTTGTGAAAGTCTGAGGTAGTACTAAGAGTTGACGACGAAATTCTCAGAATTACAACGAAAACTTAAAAAACTGTATTTTCTTAGGCGTACGCGGGCTGGCAGTATATAAGGTGCGTAAATACTGAGGTGTATGTGGGATGGTTGTGTATAGGGTGCGTACATGTTGGTAAATCCATGGAAACTTGAAGAGATGAAGATGCATAGGTTCTAGATTTTGAGATCAAGCTCCCAGGAAGGTCTACAGTGCTCAGATACATCAGATCTATCCATTGGTTCAAAAGATATGTCTTATTTCTATGAATAGTTGGATTTTGATGTATGCATGAGAAATGGTTATGGAGATTTGAGAATTCTCCCTAGAAAGACTAGTGATTGCATGGGATATTCTATATAAGTCATATCTACAGAAATACAGTGTTGGTATATTTATCATTGATACCTCTTGTTGAGGCACAACTTGTATTTCTTGGCATATGGATAAGGTTTTGTTTGGTACATAGTTGAGAGCTTGTATTTGTGAAATGGTTGATGTATTGAGAGGCTGAATATCAGAAAGGGTTTGATGATTAGATCATGTGAGGTTTATTATAATTGTTCATGATTACACATACTTATATGGCACATGACTAGAGAGAGATATATATGCTTTGGGTAAATTTTATGTATGAGGATGCATGTACAGGGTATAGTTACAGTCTGGATATAGTGGCAGGTTATAGATCTATTTGAAAAAGTTACAAAGGGTCAAAAGTTTTCAAGAGAAATAAAACCCTAGTTTTCAGAAGGCATACGCAGGTTGCATAAAAGTTTGTCGTATGCATACGCATGATGCATACAAGATAGGGCTCATACATACGCATGTTGCAGCACTATAGGTCACGTACTTGTTGTATTTTTGTTGAAACATGTTCATTTCAGGTACAGATTGATTAAAAGGAAGTTGCACATGTTGGATGCAGTTCAGTTCTATAGATTGATACATTTTTACAGTGGTATATCTCGCAGTGATAGTATGACAATGGTTCCATCATTCTACTTCTACTTCAGGGTGGTTGGATGGGGCAAGGACAGGTGGTTGTAGCCAGAGAACATAGGGGGTTGTAGCTCATTCTGGTTGTAGCCAGAAAAATGAGGAGTTGGAGCTTCCCTCAGGTTGTATCCTAAGAAACTAGGGTGTTGGAGCCTCCTTCCAGTTGCAACTGGAAAGAAAAGGAAGTTGGTGCTTCCAATGAATGTAATTCTTCAAGACATATAAGAAAAAGGATTATGTGGCTTTCTCCCTCTTCGGGTTTCCACGTAAAACACTGGTGTACTGTGTATGTGTATGACTGCTCATTTGTTCATTGTTTATTTACTCTGCAGTTATTGGATGATAATGCTACATTGATATTTCACTTGGATTATATGGTTAAAAAGGATTAGATTGCTCTATTACTGATTCATCCCCCTTCTCAGTAATCCAACAATTGGTATCAGATTAGGTTCCTTCAGAAATCAGTTTAACCACTTAAAGGTAGAACATGGAGAGCAACAACTTGTATAAAAATGGAATACCACAGTTTGATGGACATAAGTATGCATTTTGGAGCATAAGGATGAAGACATATATACATGCACAGAGATTTCAAATTTGGCAATCAATTGTAGATGGATACACAATACCAATAGTTCCGCCAACAAATGAAAAAATAGTGAAACTCGGTCAGAATAATTCCAAAGCCACAAATGCACTTCTGAATGGTCTTGGTGAAACAGTATTCACCAAAGTTGCACATTGTAAATCCACTAAATATATTTGGGACAAACTTCAAAATATTTATGAAGAAGATTCAAAAGTCAAAGAAACAAAGCTTCAAACTTACAAAGGTCAGTTTGAACAACTAAAGATGAAGGAAGATGAGAATATTGCAGCTTACTTCTTACGAGTCGATGAAATAGTAAATGCAATCATCGGATTGGGAGAATAAATAAAAGAATTGGTAATTATTCAAAAGGTTCTAAGATCTCTTCCTATGAGATTTGATCCTAAGATATCAGCACTAGAAGAAATATCAGATCTAAACTCAATAAGCATGGACAAAGTACATGGAATCTTCATAGCATATGAAATGAGAACTGAACAGGAAAATCCAGATGTTAAAGAAGCATCCAAAATATTAAACCAAAAGGGAAAGCAACAAGAAAAATAACATAGCAGCAATAGTGATGTCTCAGAAGATGATGAAGAAGTGGCCAACTTTGTCAAAAGAATTTACAAGGGAACTGACGGTAGGTATAGAGGTAAGCTTCCTTTAATTTATTTTAATTGTGATGGTATTGGTCATTTTGCTAACAATTGTCCTCGTACAAAAAAGAGAAATGATGAAGGTGACTCAAAAAGAAGACAAACATATAAAGGCAAAAGAACCACAAAGAAAGTTTTCAAAAAAATCTTATGCACCAAAGAAGACATCTCATCATTAGATGAAGATGAAGTCATTAACAGTGAGACAGAAAGGGTTCTATTCATGGCAGTAGAAGACTCAGATAAAGAAGACTTCAAAGTAGAATATGAAGAATCCGAATAAGAAATTGAAGAGGCAGAAGTTGACTACCGAGAAGAACTGATGAGTGTCATAGAAGATATCAGAAGATAAAAGAGGAAAAACAAGAAGCTACAAACAGAACTAGATAAGAAAGAAGACACTCAGGAATTAGAACAAATGATCACAAATTTGAAGGTTCAAAATGAAGAAGATAAAATAATTGAAGAAGCACTCAAAGAACAGCTAGAAGAAAGAGAGAGGATCATTGAAAATTTGGAAGCAGAGATTGTCACATTAAGAAAGGATCCTCAAAAGAAAAATATGCAGAATAGTTCAAACGTTTTGAATGACATTATCAGCAGTCAAAGGCCTAATCATGACAAGTCTGGACTTGGATACAATCAAATAGAAAATGATCAAGCTCCACAACAACAGAATAAGAAACATATCCAAACAATTATTCAGAAATAATCAAAGGGGATAGGAAGGTATACATAGAAAATTACAAGGGCACTCCTCCACCAAGAAGATTCATATTTTAGAGTCAATGACCAACAGAAACAGATAGGTCTCAGGAAGAAGAAGGATTCATAAGAGCACCTCCTTTCAGAAGATCTTCAAATCCCAGGTATCAAACTATCTTTTTTGGTTTATGTTATGCATGTAATAATTTTGGACATAAAGCTGTGAATTGTAGAGCTAACAACAGAAACATAAACAACTTTGAAAGTCATACACAAAAGGGTTATCCAAGAAGGCTTAGTGAAACACAGAGAAGAATTTACAAAAGGTTTGAATCATTGAGCACTAAAGTGGAATGCTACAAGTGTAACAACTTTGGACACATGCCAAAGATTGCAGAATGACAATCCCTCCTACAGAACCATAACAGAACAACAACAATCACAGAAAGGAACCTCAGAAAAGGACATGGATAAGAAAGAATAATCAATACAGCAATGAAGAATGCACACTCACTCTACAAGATAAGCAGAGGAAACGTGGTTGGTATATTGACAGTGGTTTTTCAAAACACATGACAAGTGATAGAGACAACTTTCTGACATTAAGAAAGAAAATAGATGGATCAGTCTCCTTCGGATACGATGATTCAACTAAAATCATTGGAAAAGGAACAGTCAGAATTGGGAACAAGAATACAAAGGCAAAAAATGATCTTCTAGTAGAAGATATGAAACATAATCTTCTAAGTGTGAGTCAAATTTGTGACCAAGGTCATAAAGTTACTTTCGATTAACAAAAGTGTGAGATAAGAAAAGAAGGTTCGGGAAAAATGATTGCTATAGCTACGATAACTTCAAGCAACATATATGTGTTAAGTGAAATTGGAAATGAAAAGTGTTGTCTAGGAAAGGAAGATGAAAGTTGGCTATGGAAGAGAAGAATGCGTTACATACATATTGATAACCTTGTCAAAGTAAGAAAAAGAGAAGAAGTCAGAGAAATTCCCCAGATCACGAAACCAACCAACACTTTATGCAAGCATTGTCAACAAGGAAACCAAACAAAGACCAGGTTCAAGTCAAAGGAATATTCAACAACAGGACCACTGGAAATTGTGCATATTGATCTAGTTGGACCAACAACAACAAAGGGTTTAAAAGGTGAGAAATATTTTATGTTATTAGTTGATGATTATACAATAATAAGTCAGAAGCTTTTGAAAACTTCAAGATCTACAAGGAAATGTTTGAAAATGAAATGGATTCAAAAATCAAATGCTTGAGATATGATAATGGAAGAGAGTTCACTTCAAAGGAATTTATGGACTACTACAGTAGTCATGGAATAAAAAGGCAATTCTCTGTTGCTAGGACACCTCAACAAAATGGAGTTGTTGAAAGAAAGAACAGGACAATACAGGAAATGGCTCAAACAATGCTAATGGATTCCAGATTGACAGATATTTTTTAGACACAGACAGTGCATACAATAGTTCACATTAAAAATAGAGTAATGCTCAGAAACAACACTGAAAAAACTCCCTACGAGTTATGGAAAGGAAGACAAGCAAATGTGAAGCACTTCAGAGTTTTTGGAAGCAAATGCTACATCAAAAGAGAAGATGGAAAAATGGGAAAGTTTGATTCTCGTGTGGACAAAGGAGTACCTTTTGGTTACTCAATTACAAGAAAATCATGCAAGTGTTACAACATGAGATTAAACAATGTTGTGGAAAGAATCAACGTAACAATTGATGAAACATGTAGACAAGAATTAAAGGAAGAAGAAAATGAATCAATGGAACAACTTTATGAAGAAGAAACAAAAGATGAAAAAGAAGGGGAAGACGAAGAGGATCCGACAGAAGAAGAAGATCAAGTTCATCAAGTGACTCCAACGACACCTAGAAGATGAGTACAGAAGAATCATCCTTCAGATCAAATTATTGTAAACAAAGATGCAGGAGTTGAAACTAGAAGAAGAATGCGTTCACCAGAACAAACGCACCTAGCACTCACATCTATGATTGAACCAACCTATTTTGAAGAGGCCAGCAAAGATGAATTTTGGAATAAGGCCATGGATGAAGAATTGGATCAAAGAGAGAAAAATGACACTTGGGAATTGGTTCCAAGACCAAAGGATAAGAATGTGATTGGCACAAAGTGGGTTTACAAGAATAAATTGAATGAATATGGATAGGTTACAAGGAACAAAGCTATATTTGTATGTAAAGGATATGCACAGGTTGAAGGAATCAACTTTGAAGAGACATTTACCCCAGTTTCCAGAATGGAAGCAATCTGATTGCTTTTAGCTTATGAATGCTCCAAAAATATTAAAGTTTATCAGATGGACGTAAAATCATATTTTATGAATGGGGAACTTGAAGAAGAAGTCTACATTGAACAACCAGAAGGATTTCAGTTGTCAGAGAACGCAGATTATGTGTGTAAATTAAAGAAGGCCTTGTATGGTCTAAAACGGACTCCCAGAGCATGGTACTCTAGACTGGATAAATAATTACAGCAAGCAGGGTTCAGAAAAGGAAGTGCAGACAAAAACCTCTACATCAAGGTAAGTCAAGATAGTATTTTATTTATTGAAGTTTATGTTGATGATATTATTTTTGGTAGTGATGATGACAGTTTAAGCCAGAAATTTGCAAAGGATATGAAGAATGAATTTGAAATGTCATTACTTGGAGAACTATCCTTCTTTCTGGGACTTCAGATACGTCAAAGCAACCAAGGAATTTTTATTTATGAAACCAAGTATATCAGAGAAATGCTAAGAGGTTCGGAATGGAAGATTGCAAACTAGTTATCACTCCCATGCAAACCAATTGCAAGTTGAGCAAAGATGATGATTCAAAGTCTACAGATCAGAGGAAATACAGGTCAATGATTGGTAGCCTACTATATGTGACAACATCCAGACCAGATGTAGTGCAGGAAGTTGGACAGGTGGCACTATTTCAAGCAGCACAAAATGAATCACATGTATTAGCAGTGAAGAGGATTTTTAGATATCTCAAAGGAACATAAGAGTTTGGATTATGGTATCCAAAAAGAAAGGATCTATCACTTATTACCTACACATATGCAGATTGGGTAGGTTGTATTGATGACCGACGAAGCACCAATGGAGTAGCGTTCTACTTGGGTGAGTGTTTAGTATCATGGATAAGCAAGAAACAATCATCAGTATATTTATATACAATCGAGGCAGAGTATATTGCAGCAACAACATGTTGTACACAGGTTCTATGGATGAAACAAACTCTGATAGATATACAGGTTGATTATGATGAGCCCATTCCAATCTATTGTGATAATACAAGTGCCATAAGTATCTCAAAGAACCCGGTGATGCACTCCAAGACAAAGCACATTCCATTAAAGTATCACTTCTACGGGAACAGGTTGCGGAAAATAACATCATAGTTCAGTATGTGGGAACAAAAGAATAAGTGGCAGACATCTTTACAAAACCATTTCCACAAGAAGCCTTTGAGTATCTTTGCCAGAGGCTTGGAGTTATTTCTTCTCCAAAATGAATGCTTTTGAATGTTTATCTTATATGTCTTAGATGTACATGAGGAAGAACCATAAAGAGGACAGTTCAGTTAGGGGGAGTAGCCCTAGATGGAAAGGAAAAAGGGAGAGAGATTTATCAGATGTAGAGGACAGAGGCATGATTCTAGGGGGAGAAATGGTCACAGAGATGCAGAGGACAAAGGCATGGTTCCAGGGGGAGCATGAGTGATATGATTTTAGTATTGCATCAGAGTGTTTCCATCAATGCCAAAGGGGGATATTGTTGATTAAGGTTGGTTTTCATTGATGACAACCCTTGAAGAAAGCCTGGTAGCACAAAGGTTTGGGTAATGGACCCAAGTTTTTTTTATGTAAGATGACTCATTATTGTCTTATCATGGTTGATAAGAAGTGTTGGCATGTTTTACAGGCAACGTATGCTTGTCATTGATGGAAAGTACAACAACGATGATGGCTTGAGTACAAGTATAATGTGCCAGGCGGGCACCAGAAGTATTTTGGGGAGACGCAACAGAGAAATCTCGTGAAGACCAGAAGAGATAGTGCAAAGGTGCACGCAGAGTGAAAGATTGTGCTTGTTCATTTGATGGCAAACAGGAAGGCAAGGAAGATCAGCAGCAATGATGGCATGGAAAGATCAGAAGCATAAACTCCATTTTGGAGTTTCGGATACCGGGAGTTGGAGGAGTCAAGATTCGAGACTCTTCGTCACAAGAGTCCCAAAGTTGTGAAATGTGAAATGCCGAAATCCCGAAACAAGCACATCAACAAAGACTCCATTTCGGGTTTTCACAGACCGGGAAATCAAAGGTTTCTGATACCGGGAGTTGGAGGAGTCAAGAGTCGAGACTCTTCATCTCAGGAGTCCCGAAGTTCTGAAATGTGAAATGATAAAATCCCAAAACAGGCACATCAACAAAGACTCCATTTCGGAGTTTCAGATACCGGGAGTTGGAGGAGTCAAGGAAGCAAATCGCAACAGGAATTCGCGACATGCGAAATGCCGAAATGCCATGAAAAATGTGAAATGCATGTTCAGAATTGGCCCATGGTCATAACTTATGGTCACATCGATTAAGGCTTAAGGGAGGAGGTAGCATGAAGCTAATCTCCATTTCGTGATCGAGAGTTGGAAGAGTCAGAGTGACTCGCGACAAATTCGCGAAACACGAAATTGCGAAATGCAGTTTCGAATAAGGATGTGGTCACAGCTAGTGGTCACATCTCTGGAAGATGGAGGAAGGAGCTAGTGCAACTAAGATCCATTTCAGAGATCGCGACATGGAGCGTCAATATATCTCATCACAAGGAATGTCAAAATGCCAAAATACGGAAATGCAAAAAACACCTTTTGGTGTAGGTTTTGGATACCGGGAGTTGGAGTGTCGAAACACTTCACCACAAGGAATCCTGAAATGCCGAAATGCGGAAATGCAAAAAACACATTTTGGTGTAGGTTTCAGATACTAGGAGTTGGAGTGTCGAAACACTTCACCACAAGGAATGCCAAAATACCGAAATGCATTCTCTGAGAGGTTCACAGTGTAACTTCTAGAAACGACTGATGGTTTCTGCCAAAGGACTCGGAGAGACTTCAGGGTGATCACCAGAGAAGATGAAGAGTCTCGAGGCATCATCCATATGCATGAAGACTACTCATAGAGGCTATTGATAGATGTAAGACCGTTGGAGCCTGGAACTGCAACATAGGGAATGAGCTCGACTGTGACAGAGAAGACAAAGAGTCTCAACTGTTGGAGAGGCTAAGGAATCTCGACATAACACCCAGTGATGATGGACGCATGGGTTTAACTACCAGAGAAGCTAAAGAGTTGTAATGATGATCAGGCAGAGCACTTGACATGAGGAGAGCATGCAAAATCATTGCGCAGATAGCATGCACAAGGTGCACAGAGACTATAAGAATGAAAAACAAAGAAGAGATGAGGGTTGTTGTTGAGAGTTATTCTGTGTGTAGAAGGAGGTAGAGTGTAGCAACTGAATGCATAGAAGAGTAATGGTGCATAGAAGGGACATGGCACGCAGAGCATAAAGTGTAGCAGAAGAAAAGAGAAGAGATGCATAGCTAAGATAGTAAAAGAAGGCTAAGGTGCACTTGTAGAGAAAAGTAGAAGATTAGAAAGCACAAGAAGATGCAGGCAGAGAGACACTAATACAAGAGAGAAGAGCAACATAGCAGAACAATGATAAGCCTGGTAAGCCAATGACAACTATTGAATCACTGTAATAAATTTCAGTAG